>VNJV01009246.1:0-200518 GCA_008042635.1 Drosophila nikananu | reverse complement strand
GCGATATATTTTGGTACATGGTATATAACAGTCGTTCACGAACGACTGTAGCTTTCTTACTTGTTATACCCTTGCAGGGTATTATAATTTTAGTCAGAAGTTTGCAACGCAGTGAAGTAGACATCTCCGACCCTATAAAGTATATATATTCTTGATCAGCATCAACAGCCGAGTCGATCTAGCCATGTCCGTCTGTCTGTCTGTCTGTCCGTCCGTTTCTACGCAAACTAGTCCCTCAGTTTTAAAGCTATCTGGATGAAACTTTGCAGATATGCTCCTATATGCTCTCACTGCTATATATGTCGGAACGAGCCGGATCGGCCGACTATATCATATAGCTATATAGGAAAGATCGGTAAATTTTAATGAAAAAAATTATAACTTAGCCAATTTTTATAATATTTGAATAAAATTTGAGATATGGCCATTTTGTATTATTCTTGATCTAATTTGATCAAAATCGGACAACTATATCATATAGCTGTCATAGGACCGATCAGAAAATTTTTATGAAAAAATCTAACTAAGCCAATTTTTCACATATTTTCATAAAATTTGAGACATAGACATGTTGTATTATTCCAGAATTTCGGTTTAAATTTTATTCAAATCGGACCACTATATCATATAGCAGCCATAGGAATATATATATAAATTCATTAAATTCGTTCGCAACATTTTTCGCTCGCAACATTTCTCGTTCGCAACATTTTTCTTTCGCAACATTTACCTTATGTCAGTACCCGAGAAAACGAAAAAGTAAGAAGATTTTTCGTCTTCTTACTTACTGCAAGGGTATTTAAACTTCGGCATGCCGAAGTTACCTTCCTTTCTTGTTTTTTATGAAAATTTGGGCGACTACTTCCGTGCCCGAATCGGTTTTGTCGTTAGTGCCGCATCGTCACACCCAGGGCGTCACTGTAGTTTTCGCGGAAGATAACTATATAGTCCGGTAAACCCATATAAAATCTTATTTGTAGCATAAAGTGTCCTTATTATCTCTGAAAGGATAATACTGCCCAGTTTGTTTGATCGTTTGGAAACTGTAAGGGAAATCGCTCCGGGTAATCTGAATTCTAAGGGATACTACAAGGAGCCCTTCTTCGATCGTCCCAAGTCTCCACCGCTGGTCCTTGAGGTTAATTATGAGGCAGGTGTCAATGGCTATACGGCCAAGTACAGCAATGTGAGGAAGGAATATGGCGTTTACTTGGCTGGTGCCCCTCTACTGAAAACCCTTGCGGAATGTAGCAGTACATGTGATTTAAAATGCATAACAAAAACTGAATAAAACAAGAAAGGAAGCTAACTTCGGCATGGCGAAGTTTAAATACCCTTGCAGTAAGTAAGAAGAAGAAGAAATATCTTCTGACTTTTTCGTTTTCTCGGGTACTGCATAAGATAAATGTTGCGAAAGAAAAATGTTGCGAACGAGAAATGTTGCGAGCGAAAATTGTTGCGAACGAACTAAATGAATTTATATATAAATTCCTATGGCTGCTATATGATATAGTGGTCCGATTTGAATAAAATTAAAACCGAAATTCTGGAATAATACAAAGTGTCTATGTCTCATATTTTATGAAAATATGTGGAAAATTGGTTTAGTTCGATTTTTTCCTCGAAATTTTCTGATCGGTCCTATGACAGCTATATGATCTAGTTGTCCGATTTTGATCAAATTCGAGAATAATACAAAATGGCCATATCTCAAATTTTATTCAAATATTGTAAAAATTGGCTAAGTTATAATTTTTTTCATTAAAATTTACCGATCTTTCCTATATAGCTATATGATATAGTCGCCCGATCCGGCTCGTTCCGACATATATAGCAGTGAGAGCATATAGAAGTCTTTCTGCAAAGTTTCATCAAGATAGCTTCAAAACTGAGGGACTAGTTTGCGTAGAAACGGACGGACAGACGGACAGACGGACATGGCTAGATCGACTCGGCTGTTGATGCTGATCAAGAATATATATACTTTATAGGGTCGGAAATGTCTCCTTCACTGCGTTGCAAACTTCTGACTAAAATTATAATACCCTGCAATGGTATAAATATGAAATAAAAAGGCTCTTAAAATTTATAAATAAAAGCACTAAGCTCAGGTGCTTGGAACTCAAATTGTAATCAATACAAGTGACATTGAGTGGTCCCCAGTTTCATGCTTAAATTACGTATACCACTCGTAAGCCCGCTCAACCGCAGCGATTGAGAAAACAGCGACGCTTTCTTGTCTAAACTCACCTGCGCTCGCGCTCACCTTTGGCGTGAGCGGAATTTTGATCACGTCGTTCAGGGCGCTCTCCCATATCACATATTTTAGGTACTAGCTACTATATACTTCAGGCAGGCAGCTGGGCCACATCAGACATCAGACAGTTGGCTCTGTGTGGCGGTATTGGCTTGTTGACTTATCAGAATAAGCGTTCGCTCGTCGGAATGTGATAAGCGGTCATCGCGACGATGCAGCTCTAAACTCGAAAGCTTTCGGAATTGGGAATCTCTTGAAGAACAATGTTTCGGGACTGGCGCAAGTCCAGGCATAAACGATGGCAGCAGCTGCAGCAGAAGCAACAGCAGCCATTACTTCTCAGCGAAAGGTGGTTACAGTGAATCCTAGGAAGCGAATTATAAGCGAATATAGATCATGTTAAAGTTCCTTGAAAGTGTTGATGAGATCTTTAAAAATGTCTCCATTTTAATTATTCATTATTCTTGTTTACACCTTCCCTTATTTCTCATTTTCCTTGACCTATTTACAGGGAGACTATGATCGTGTTCGTCTATGACACAGAATGTCTGCAAGATGAGGCCGATGATCCCATAGCAGCGGTGCTTTACTTCCATCCTAGTTGGGTTTCGGACACACAGAAGGTGGCTCTGTGCGGGCAGCTAATGGGCACCTCGTACTTTCTCAAGGATTGCTTCTTTAAGCCGCGTATTTTGGCCCTGCAGAATGGCAAGTTCGTTCTCAAGGAGTTTGGACGTTTCACCTTGGTAATAACTTATCTCTAATTATCATTCCAAACTTTATTTAAATATACATTTTATTCTTAAAGGCTGTTGGTACTGATCGAAATATAGGCGACGAACTACTAGAACACCGCGCCGAGCTGCTGAGTTCCCTGCTCAAGTTTTTCCACCGCGATCTGCAAACTCTATACGATCAGTATGCCCTTCCACCCGCATTGAACAGCCGGAATCTCAGCGAGAAGCTCTACCACATCTTTGAGACATATCTGCCGATGCTGCAAAGGAATGGCAACACATTTCAAAATGTGCCCAGGTTGCGCATGCCAAAGGTAAGTGAATCCTTGAGCTTCCTGACTCCTAACTAATGAAGCTTCATCAAACAGACCGCTAGTCACATCTTCCTGGAGGCCATACAGACGCTGCAGAGTTGCCAGCAGACTAAAGGCATCCTAGGCGGAGCCATTCTCTACCACAACAAGTGAGTTAACCAACTAAAAAGATGAAACTAAGAATTAATTCCTATCCCTTTCAGAGTGGTGGCCTCCCAGCTGAGCGACATGGTCACCAAGCAATTGGTCCTCACCGATCCCCGGCACATTCGCACAGCCGCCGAGCAGGTGTCCATCCAGCAGCAGCAGCAGTTTCACATTCCCAACGGCGTCCAGATGCTGGTGGTGTACATGGAGCAAAAGGAGTTCCGGGAGTTGGCTGGGGAGGCACTACGCGCCCAAAACTTGCAGCTGATGAGCACGGCTCAGCTCCCGCACAGCGGAATGCCCTTCCAGTACGCCAAGCGAAAGATCAAGAGGGATAAATCGCTGATTTTTACGCATATACCCGAGGAGGAGAATGCACCGGAGCAGGAGCAGCAGCAACCAGCTAGCGTGGAGATGCCCCCAGCTAGACCAAAGGCAATGCGACCCACACACCTGCCGCTGCGCCTCAAGAGCATGCACAGCAAGGAATTGCCCGAGTCCGGGATCGCATCCATCAACTTTGACGAGACAGACTCCTATCCGGAGTTCATTGGACGCACCAGTGTATGTAACACCCCGATGACCGAGAACAAAGTTCTACCCGTCGGCAGTGTGATGTCCATTTGCGCAAATCCCGATGACCCCGAGGGCAAAGCGGAGGATGTCAACAACTCCAATGGCAAGGCGCATTCGCGACGGAATTCCCTCAAGCTTGACGTGGAAAAGTTCTTCCAGAACTTCATCGGCAATCCCAGCAAGCAGATGACCCGCCGCAAGTCGTCCGCCGATCTGCAGGATGCCCTGCGCGCCATTTCCAAGAAACTGAACCACATCACGGGCTTTAAGACGGACGTCAATCGAAATGGAAGTGGCAACAGTGATGACTCCTCTTCAGGGTCGCCGGATTTCATAGAGAACGACGAGAAGATCACCTCGCGGACTATCAGTGATCCCACCTATCCGGTATTTAACACTAATGGCCAGCAGATTTCGCGGAGCCTGTTCCAGCAATTCCTTGATCAGTACCGTCGATTGTGGGGCGCGGCCAGCGAGCAGGCGCATCAGGATGCCGAGTTAGCGGCCCTGGTGGCCGAGTTTAAGGAATTTAATGCCGAGATTCAGAAGCTGGACGAACACATGAGGCAACAGGCTGCGGAGGCGGAGGCGGCATCGGCCGATAGGAATCTCAACAACTCCGCAACCGCTAAAACTCCCTTGGACAAGCGCTCAATGACGCTACCTCTAAAGTCAGCGGGAGAAGCTACTTTTGGGGAGCGAGCCTCCTGCCGCAGTGTAGCTGGCGGTGTACCCTTGACGCCTCTAATGGCCAAGCTGTCGGTTCTGGCTCTCAGTGAAACCACACCGATTGAGATACAAACGCCGCTGACCAGCAGCAAGGTCTTTCCACGTCGCAGTTCCCTGAAGTGCGAGGATGCGGTGGATGCCTTGGCTGTTATGTCCAGTGCTCCTGCTCTACCACCGGCATCTGGCCAATCCGATGGCTTGCAGCGGACGGAACTCTACATATGCGGGCAGCAAAACATGACCCTGTTGCTGCTCATGGAGGAGGGCACATGCCATCAGCAGAAAGTGGTGCAGAAGATGGTGAGTAGAAGATTGGGTCGCTTTTTCTGGTTGCAATATTTCGTATTCCCTTGATTTAGTTTGACATTTGCGTGGCCAAGTTTCCGCATATGGAATCTCAACTTAATCAAACTCTAAACGTGAATGTGGAGGGCGATAAGCGGGATGGCAGCAACTATAGTTTCATGTGCGTGGATGCCAAGTGGGATGTGCTGCAACGGAACGGTCCCTGGAATCCCCTAGAGCTTAACATACTGGAGAGCATGCACTCTATACATTCCAGTGGTCACCATCATCTCACGGATTTGATACTGAGGTGAGTACTTAATTACTCTCTTGTAAAAAACTAAGTTCTAATGTTAAATGGTGTTCCTACCAGATCTCACGACTCTGTTTACTATGGCCACAAGAGCGGCCGGACCGAGTTCTTCTACAAGGAGCCCACCCATCAGATCAACGGCATACCGCCGCCCTCGGATCCCATTGGGAACATACAGATGCGCGCCAAGTCGCGGCTGGAACGCGATCATTCCTACATGCTGTTCTAGGACGTAGCCTAGATCGTTGTCGTCGTATAATTATAAACATATTGAATACTCGCATGATTAGCCAAAAAGAAAACAGAAAACCAAATACGTTAACGCGTCGTCTCTTCCAGCTGCGTTTTGGGAGCGCCCGTAAAAAAAACAAATTAATGCCATCCGCTGCTGCTGTTTTCTTCGCGATCTCCAGCTCCCACGCGAGTTGTGTGTGTGTGTTCGGAAAATGTTTCCATATCATAAACATATATACAAGGGAACTCGATTTTAAAGAATTTATACTCTTACTTTGACGAATTTTATACGAAAATTTACAAGGAGAAACGCAGCAGTTGTTGAACTTTTCCGATGCCCCCCTCGCGTGGGATTCCATTTTACCTTGTTTTATCCTTCCACTTGATCGATGTAAAGTACAAACATCTTTTTATGCTTCGTTTACAATGTCCAGCACTGCACTGTTGTTGTTTAATTTATAAGCTTGTAATCTTATTTTAGTTATTATCTAACACTTGCTTTGCTTTACCAAAGGAATTGAGTTGAGTCGAGCTTTTAATTGTAAATACGATGCAAGAATTAGATTCGTTTAGGTGGAATAATTATTTGTAACTAACTTAAACACACATTCCGTTCTGTCCAAACCAACTCTTAGACGTTCTATTATCATTATCAATTATACTATTTTGGTATTATTAAGCGCTTTGTGCCAATTTAAATGCAAAAAACCGTCGAATGTAAAGGAACTTGGGAGGATGCATGATTTTAGCAGCACTGTAAATTCTGTGCAAAATGCTATATACATAGAAGACAAACAACTATTTTGAGAGTTTTTGCGTTGACATAGCTTAAATATACATATTAAATAAATACCTATATATATATATATATGTATATATATATACATAAATATTCATATATGATACAAAGATCGGTATTGTTTTGTAGATTTTCGAAAAATAAACCGACAAAACCTTCGCGTTGTCGTCTGTGTTTGAGAAATACTTTCTTCTGAGGTCGCCATTGCGAAAGGAAGAAAAAATCGTTAGTATATCGACATTTTTAAGTGGCGCCAAATCGATATTCTGTATGATATATCGGAAATATAAAATATATGAACAAATTAACATATTTTTAGATATTTAAAATTTCGATATACCAAACTGCGATATTTCTTCTCTGATAGTGAATACTAATTACACTAAGGCATTTTCATCACGATCCAAGGAACTCTTCCGTAATACTTATAATGATAGTAATCGAAGGCTAGCTTGCCCAGAATGAGCAGGATGAGGCTCGCTAGTACCGCGTTTAGCCAGTCAATGGGATGTATCAGAGGTCCACTATCCACGCTGACATTGCACATATCCTGGCGACTTAAGGTCAGCACCTTGGCCAGCCGCTGCTCATCCTCCTGCATGTAGGTGCAGGACACATTCCAGGCATCCCTCACAATGTCCTTGTACTTGGTGAGTAGCTCACGCAACCTACTGCCAAACTTACAGGTGCAATGCCAGGGATTTCGGCTGAGCAGCAACAGATTGGCATTCTCGTTATCATTCAGGGCATTGTCCAGGGCGTAGACGTGCAGCTTCCGGAGATTGTTGCCCCGCAAGTTGAGCAGACGGAAGTTCTGCAGCCAGTAGGTGTCCTCGAGGTCGTCCACATTGGCCACCCGATTGTTTTCCAGTTGGATGTCCACCACATGGCGGTAGTGGGGATTGTCGCGCAGCGGATTGATGTCGCTGATCTTGAGTGAATGCTTATTATAAAGATAGATAAGGGGGAAAAATGTATCCTTACCATATTATCATTAATGGCCAAAGTGGTTGTGTTTTCTGGCAAAAAGGCTGGCAAACGATGGAACTGCAAGTGTGAGCAGTTCACCGTGTATAAAGGAATGTGGGTCTTGGGCAAGATATGATGCATCAGGCAAGTGCAGTTCCTCAAATCCTCATGAGACTGACATTGCGTTTTCAGTTCCTAAAACCACATTTTATTAAAATTTAAACACCATGATCGAACTAACAACTCACCAATTTGTAATGCATGACAAGCAGCATCTGGCGCTCCTTATACTTTCGATCCGTGCATATGAGCTCATCCCTGTCCACCACTAGGCGCCCCTTCTCCGGCTGCAGCAGCATCCACTTGAAGTTCCTTGTGCAGTTCCAGGGATTCCCCGCCAGATACAGCTGCTCGAAATTGCGGGGCAGCAGCAGGGGCCCATCCAGCTGAATGAGCTGGTTCCAGCGCAGGTCCAGGACCTTGAGGAAATGCACTCTCTTGAAGGTACGTGAGGAAATATACGAGAGATTCGTCCACGAAATATTGATGGTCTGCAGGTCATGCATTTCCGGAAAATCGAACTTGAACTCAGTGAAGCCACTGTACTCGATCGTGAGGGATCGGAGGCGGGGCAGCTTTTGTAGCTCTTTCAGGTGATTGAAACCATCGTGTGGCCAGCCGCAAAGGAGCATTTCCAGCGCTGGTTGATGGTAGTTGTGTTTTCTGTAGGAAAACGGTAAATATTAAATACTTAAGCATACATCAGTTAGACAAACAACGCCAGAAGTACTGCTCACGTCAAAGCAGCCAGATTATTCATCCCGCCGAAACACTTCAGGGTTCCGTTCCGGCTCAATCTGGCACAGTTTCCGCCCGCTGCCTCCGGAGCAGATGTCCAGTCGTAGCAACCGTGCGTAAAGTCCGGTACTGTAGTGATCTTCGTGGTGGTTGTGGCCACCATGGTTGTGGTGGTCGCTTCATGGCCATCAGTCTCCTCGGCGGCTTGGATCAGTCTGAGTAGCAGATAATTGGTAAGTCAATAGACTACACTAGACTAGACCTATCTCATGATTCTCGACTATTTTTGGAACACAGAACAGCCCTCAAATTGCTGGTGATAATTCCGTCGCAGAGCAACGCTCGTTTAGGGCCAAAAAATGATAAGCAGACGCCAGGTAAGCAGGTAAGACTTAATTGCTGGGGGAAAACACAGATACGGACGGAATACTAAAAAAACATATACTGACTATTTAATTAGCTTTTTTTTCTGGTACCAAAAAGAAAACCAGAAAATTTGACACTCCCAGATAAGTCTTTAAAGAACTTCCAGGAAATATGTTCTATTTTTCGCAACTCGGATTTAAAAATAGCTCCTGATCTTTAGTTCTTAGGTGGGTTTTAGGCACTGAAAACTGCTTATAGCCGACTTGGGGTAAACATATACATATGTATATAGAGTCACTAATCTGAACGGTAGCACAACTCCGAGCCGTGTGCCTGCGCAGTATGGAAATCTCTTGTTTGCTCCGTCTATATGGCGGTTCTATTAGCGCACAGAGGAGAGTACATCACATGATGCCCACTTAGCACATGTCGAGGTGCCAGATCACAGGGTGACAGAGAGAAGCCCGAAAAGGCAAGCAGAATTTGAACTAAAATGTATTACTTAATATATAAAAAGAGAGAGGTAGGTCAGCATCTTCTAGTTTGTTTTCCAACATAATTTTCAGATATACTGAATCCAAAAATAATCTTTCAAAATACATACATCATCTCTTAATATATTTCCTTGCCTTTTCCAAAGGGGTCTAAGTGGGTCTAACACATAATTAACAAGTTTTGGTAAAATTTCGCTTACGTTTAAGGCGTTAAACTCAACAATACACAATACAAAGTGAAACATTATAATAACAGCAGAAATATTTACTTAATAAATTCAGGTGAAAAAAAAATTGGAATTCGGTAGCAGCTTTGTTTGATTTCAAGTGGTAAAACGACAAATATTTAAATTCGTTTGGTATTGAGGCTCGTACCCGAACGCTTAAAGAGCGAAAATCATAGCTGACAAAATCGACACTCTTTCTGCGAGTGACTCGCAGGCAATTATCACTGATTAGCATGGGTTAAATTTATAAAATAAACAAAATATACCGAATTTCAGACTTGTCTTTCAATATATTTTTGCTTAGAAGATTAAGTTTGACTTATTTGTAAGCTTAACGAACACGTAGCGAGTACTCTAAAAATATCTATTTAAATTGAAATAGTCGTATGAATTCTGCGATAAATATATACGTATTCGGTCAAATATACAGAAATATTCCAAAGCAGAGCTTATACTTAAAGATTATTTAAATAAAATCTATTGAACAATATCAATAGTATATTATAAAATATGATATTTCGGTATATAAGACTTGGATTTACGATATTTTTGACATGTTATCACCCCTAGTGGCGTGTATTTGTGAAATTTTAGTGGAAAAGTATGCCCTTAAACATTTTTTAGTTGACTTTTGTGACCATCGGAGCAATTGGCTTGATATTTTTATGAAAACAATCAAGTGGCGTTGGGTAAGAGCCTCTTGCGACATTCTGGGGAATAAACCCCTCTAAGTACTCTTCTTCCACATGAATTTTTACAAAAACAAGGGCAGAGAATAATTAAATTTAAGCCAATTTGGGCTTATTGTTCAACCCGTTCTCACTTGAGTACTCGAAACCCGTTTATCAATTCCACAATGGAAATAAATCTAAATAAATCTACTTATGAATCCCCGCAATGACAGCGGCTGTCGATTCTCATTGAGATTGCCGGATGATAACTACTGGCCAAGAACCTGAATTAGATCTAAAGAAAAGATGGCAAGAGGAAATATGGTGGAATATATATAGACAAGATCTAAGAGCGTTTCGTTTGTATTATATATGTGTTTGATAAACAGAACCTTTTTATAGCCATCCGCCTCCGTTGGTGTGATAAGAATTTTTAAATTGGGGGCCAAAAAACTGCCTGATTCCCTTCCTCGCTGCTTGGGGTTGAGCGATAAAGGTATGGCACTGGGAATCTGGGGGTTTTCCCTCGCCCTGTTTTGAATGTTGAGAATGCTGATGAAGTGCTTCTGCTACCTTGGCAGTTTACGGCCCCTAATTATAACATTTGCGTGTGACTCTGATCAGAGTTAGGAGTTAAAAGGAAAGTGTAGTTTATGTGGAAAACAACTAGAAGCCGAGAAGCCATGGTCCCAACACTTTGCACTCATTTAGGCCATTTATAATAACCATAAAACCAATCAGTTCGGTTTGATTTTGCTGCGGCGATAAGTAACTTTGCGTTTCATAAAAGGCTTACCACTGACTGACTATATGGCCCACATATGGCCTAACCCAGAATAGGATTTAGTATGTTTATTAATAAAACAACTAGACACAGTCTGGGAGAGTTGTAAAGGCGACTGATAAGAGCTTGTATTACACTATATTACACACAGTCTATTTTTGCTTTACCTTATTAAAATCGTGATAAATAGGGAAATATATTTCACAGCACTTCTCGCCATGGCGATGTTCTTGTATATTTTAAATATTTATTTCCAAGATGAAAATTGTTTATCCAAGAGGACCTGTTTTTCATTCAGAATATTCCATTGTCATCGATCGCGCACAGGTAGTCTAAATATACGGATCGAATTGTTTTGGCTTTTCCATTGCTCTCTATGCTAAATACATAATCAAAGAATAGAAAAAATAGTTTTTGCGCGCCACGCCGCTTAATCGCTCCACGCATCCGCGTATCTATCCGCGCTGTGCTACTTTTCTCGCGTTTGAAGTTCAAATGCGGCGCGAAAGCGAGCGCGAACGCGAATCGCTGGTGGCCGCCGCTGCCGCTTCTTCTTGGCATTATTTTTGTGAGATCTCCAGCGTGAAATCAGCTGGTGGCCTCCGCGAGAGTCTTTATGGGTTTATCAATACCTCTCGCTCTCCGTCTGATTTTGGGGGCTCGTTCCGACCGGAGCAGCTGTTGTTTTCGGTTGGGGGTGTAAGGCTGATGATTTACGATCAGTGTCAGGGTCGAACCGCGTGGGAGTAACATCTGCTTACTACATATATCTCTACACATTAGAAATACAGCTAGTGAATCACCCACTACCTGGTTCATTGGCATACAAATTGCCTGTTAACACACCATTTCGAGGCATCTAATGGCCGCGGTCAGGTGAAGAATAAAAGTAATTAACAGCGCTTGCTAGGTACATCGCTACTATGTATTTTGTACACCGAATTTACATCAATAACTAAGGGATATAGTTAACACAAACCGTTCACTAGAGCGAGTGTATATATAGTATGTTTGACTAAAAATTGCGTGCTCTCTATGCTTAATAACAATGCATATTTGGTGCTCTTGTGCCTCCTGAGCTCTGAGCTTCTTTGGACCGGTTGAAAATGCATCGACATTGATATACCTATATGTATATATATATGCTTTCGCCGCGAGGCCTTTAAGGTACATTTTGCATCCTGTTGCCTTAACTATTCTACGTCTTAGTCCACAACGCCAACGGGAGCATCACCCGCCGCAGCCTCATCGTTGGTTGATGCCCCGTTACTATTGAGGATTTTCTCATTGGTCTCGGCCTGCTTTTGACGCTCGTAGGCACGTACATCCTCTAGGGTCATGCCATGCCATTCGTCCAGCCAGGCAAACGCCTGCCGGTGGCCCAGCAGCAGGATTTCGCGAATGCCGCGTTGGATAAAGTCTTCTACCTTGGTCTGCAGTCCCCAGACCTCGAAGGTGGCATGGACCACTTTATAGGAGCACATAATTGGCTTGTCAGTGTCCCGCCAGCCCTCGATGAGGGGGCCGCGATCTGTCGACAGAAATCAAATTATTATACTTCTATATTATAAATAAATTCCAGCCTCTCACTTGTCTTTACTGATTTGTAGATCTTGGGATCTTCCTCCTGTTTGTAATGCTTGGGACTAAGGTCATCAAATGCAATGTCCAAATGATCCACGGTGCGTGTCTTCAGCTCCTCCTCTGTCAAGTCCAGACACTTTCAAACAAAAGCGTTATTAATCACTGTCATAATAACTTTTACGGACCTTGAACTTTGTACTTACATTCTCCGTGCTGCCGTTGTTGTCCTCGTACTTAGTTTTGATGAGCACATTTAGCTTGGGAATAAATGAGCACTGTAATTTGGGGATGATTGGTTAGCGAAGGACAACCGAAATAGAAGCCATACCAATTACCGTGTATTCTGGTTCAAGTTTTTCGTTCCAGCCAATTAGAGTCCCGATTATGGCGCATGAAATTATAATGCAGAAATCCAAAAATAAATCAATAACTAACCGTACACATTAAATATAATTCAAAGCGTGTCTAATGAGTTATTTTTGGTCTACAAGAGCTTAAAAATACTTTAGTTGTGGGTTGGAAAAATCGCTGATAGTAATTTGTGTTCTTTATGTAATTAAACCTAAACATTTTTTGTGACTTATTTTCTGTGATATGATATCTAAAACATTTATTAACCAGTACAAATCTCTCACTTCAAACTTGTTAGTTCTTAAACTCTGTATTAAAATATGTCCCTTACTTATCTTAATTCCATATAAAACAATACCAAATAACCTTTAAATTGCCTGCCACAGGATGCCAAATACCCATATGGATTTGTAAGCTGGTAATGCTAATACCAGCTTGTTGTAATGGATTCCAAACACTAAAGTCAACGACCCAAGACCTAAACACGCAAACGATTCCCTTAGAGTGCATATAGCAAACTTTATCATTAGAGTGCAGTTTGAAAGCGTGTAAACAGATTTTATCGGCCGGGAGAAGGCTCTGGGAGTTGCGACAGTTGTGTTAACCAATTGCCGAACGCTGATTTAGGAGCTTGGGCTGGCTCTGTTCCGGTGGTGATACCGATACGGATGACGTATCACAGGTTTGACAGGTGTGTGTGATGGTTAATGGGGCCTTTATCGGCAGACATGCCCCCACCACTATGCCGGCCGGTCGGTCGGTTGAACGATAACGCTGAAGTCTTGCTGGTCGCTGAAAAGAACATGATGTGTTCTCCATATGGACGAAAGGCGTTAAGGAATCTCAACCTCCGGAATGCATAATTAAGTGGGTTTAAAAATAGCCGTCCCTTGGGGGATGAAGTAGCGAGGGATGCGCAGTAGCACTGCTCGCTCACCTGTTAGCGTGTAGGGATAGTAGTTCCAGGACTTCTCAATCACGTAGAAGACGCGCGGGCAGATGGCCTGTATCCAGTAGGGGAGCCGGCTGACGTAAATGGGAAGCGAAATGAAAAACAGTGTCTTTAATGAGCTATCCGGAAACTACGCAGCATCTTCTAACGAGGGGCTCCCACCTGGACAAGTGAATGTGTTTCTCCGTGTACTGGCCCTTGCCGTAGACGGGGTCCTCGCAGGGACGGTTCTCCACCACCTCGACGCCTTCGCCCTCCTCCGACTGTTCCAGGCTGTGGCGCGCAATCATGTAAAGCTGTCCGATCTTGTACTGCAAAAAGATGACATAAAAGCTCACATTTGATTTCTGTCCGGTGGATCAATGGGGGCGGCTACTCACCTCCTCCACGGTCAGCGGCATGCAGACGCGATACTCCTTAGTCAGCACCATTGCGTCGGTGGAAGCGGTATGCGTAGAAATCAAAAATCAAAAGTTACGCAAAGCAGTGTGCACCCGACAAGCTACGGAAAACCAACAACAAGTACATCAAAAGCGGCCGTTGCCGAACCCTATAAATATACCACAAAAATTGTGGTGTTTCTCTGATGATTTTATTATCCAGGTTGCAGTCACACTATAAAACATCGATAATAGAGATCTATGCGCACAAAACTGTCGATTTCTTTTTAAGCTGTCAAACACAAAACTAATCGATAGTGTCATCAATCATCATCACCCCTAAAGGTGCAGAAACATCGATGTATGGACACATTGATGTTTTTCGATGTTATTAAAAATACATCGATGTTTTTCAATATATGGTCGATATATATATTATATATAAATTTTTGGGTAAATTTGAATTTGAAATTTTTACCATTGATAAAGGTGATTTTTCTAAGAATTATGGTGCAAGTTGTATTTGGGGGCGACTTCTAGTTTTTTTAAAATCGATTTTTAAAATTTAATTATTTTCCATACAAAATGTATGTATATTTTGTAAATACAATGTAAACAAACAAATTTCCCGGGTCAGGGACGCGTATTATGCGTAATTCAACCACCCTGCACCACCAATCGCATGCCCTTTAATTGTAAGTAAATGAATTAAGCAAAATAATTCATGTTATATGAATATTGTGACAAGTTACAAACCATTATAGTCTTTTAGTTATTATTTTTTGAATAATGTTGGCGCCAATCCATCGATAGTCAATAATATACATCGATGTTTTTAAATTTTACAAAACATCGATGTATCGATGTTTCCTGCACCTGTAGTTCCACCTCT
Organism: Drosophila nikananu; assembly: GCA_008042635.1. Lineage (NCBI taxonomy): Eukaryota > Metazoa > Arthropoda > Insecta > Diptera > Drosophilidae > Drosophila > Drosophila nikananu. The sequence continues at coordinate 185,659 of VNJV01009246.1, read as the reverse complement.
AGCTAAGTCGCACGTGCATTCTTTCATTTAAATTTTTCTTCCAAAATGAACAGTTGCGTTTGCCCGTGTCTTAATAATTCAAAAAGGTAATATAAAGTTATTTAAACACTTAAAGTTAGCCACTTGCTTTCCATGATGTCTACTTAATACCGCCCCAGTCTGAAGAGACGTGTTGATTGGTTTTCAATGCTGATACCCAAAAGCCGCATGTGGCTCCGATGCAGTTGGTGATTTAATTGCAAAATAACTCATTATGTGCTTTTGAATTGCAGAATACCATGCGGAGGCAATGAGTATGGACAATATAATGACCTGGAAAGTAAAATCCCCGATTAAAGGGTCGATTTTTGAAGAATTCTGTGCACGACACGTGTCCCGACAAAGTAAGGTTAGTTTCGGTCAGATTTTTTTTTAGAATTTGTTGCTTCTGTGATGCCAAACATATACCGCCCCAGTCGGAATAACTTTGTCGATTGGTTACATATACTGACTCGTCTTTCAAGCAATGCATTTTGAGAGCCTTAGATCGATCTGTACATTAACCTCAGTTTTTTTAATTGCAGATTTCCTAAAGGAAGTCTTCATAACTGGTTAAAATGAGGAAGCCGCCGGTTCGATGACCTTTGAGATTGAGCATGATATATATTCTCTATAAGGTAAGCATCGTGAAATGCGCGCTTAATAATATCGAATACCTTGAATGATGAAACATTTACCCAGCTCGCTTTGATATACTATGAAGAAAACTGTTCCATATCCAACGCAAAAAATGAATTGCTGACTATATATTAATCTTGGAAAGTTTTCTGTTTTATTTCTAAATATTAATTATATTTTCTTCCCTTAATTTACAGATATATTGGCCAACTTTGTTTATGGGAAATAAGGTAATTAAATATTTAAATTTAATATAAATTTTAATTTTTTTTAATATGATGAAACACTTACCCAGCTCGCTTTGATATTTTATGAAGAAAACTGTTCCATATCCAACGCAAAATATAAACTGCTGATTAATTTTCTAATCACATAGTTTTTAGTGTACTTAAATGTATATTTTAAAGTAATTTTATCTATTTACAGAAGGATTATACAACCCACAGCAGAGAGGATGGAAATGTGTCTCGGCTTAGTTAGGTGTGTATTTTATATTTATATATAAAAAAATAAATCAAAACCAAACTAGAATATGATGAACGATTATTATTTGCTACTCTTGAAAAGTTTTGATGACAACCTTCACCTTTAAACTGAAGCTAAACTTTGAAATTAAGTGTGTTATTATTAATAGTTTGAATATACATATTTTAATAATTATATTTTCGTTTGTTTTGCAGATTGATGAACAAGACTAGTGGGAAAAATCAGAAAGCTGATTAATCAGGTATATAAATACATTATTCATATATTTATAATCAAAACCTCAAAATGATGAAACATTTACCCAGCTCGCTTTGATAGACTATGAAGAAAACTGTTCCATATCCAACGCAAAACATGAATTGCTGATTAATTACTTAAGCACATTAATTTAAGTACGCTTAAATATATATTTTAAAATCATTTCCTTTTTATTTTTAGATCTATTTGTCAGCCAAGCCAGCAATGAGTTACAACTAAAAGGATGCATTATGCAAGGTATGCATTTTTATATTTATAAAATAAAAAATTGAAATCTGTATATGATGAACGATTATTATTTGCTACTCTTGAAAAGTTTTGATGACAACCTTCACCTTTGTAACTGAAGCACATATTAAAAATTATAAAAGAAGCTTAGAAAAACCAATACATATTAATGTCTTTTCTTTTACTTTTCAGTCATATGGATCTTATAAAGAGATTTCTTCCACTGCTTGATAATGCTAAGACGGTAATTATTTATACTTATAATAGATTTAGTAACTACCATTAAAATGATGAAACATTTACCCAGCTCGCTTTGATATTTTATGAAGAAAACTGTTCCATATCCAACGCAAAACATGAATTGCTGATTCATTCTTTTCGATTAACAATTTAGATCTTTACAATGTTTGCTATAGAAACACCTTTATTGTTTTGTTTACAGGAAACATTAATAGGCGCTTGCAGACATCTTCATAGCTTAATTGTTCGAAAAGGTGAGATTTCACTTTTAAAAATATAGATGATGTATTTTCTATGATGACAAACCAATAGACAAGCATATAACCGAATAATCATGTTGATTTTCACACGACTGACTTTAGAAAATGCATATACATATATATAATATTTTTAAAAACATATCTTAAAGTGTCACTTTTTTCAGGATTTTACTGATGGAGTAAATAACGAACGTTCGAGACCCTTTTGATATAAAGGTAAGCATTCAAATAATGCATGGCCTTTGTATATGCAATGATGAACACCTTTATTAAAGCCAAACAGTTATCCCTGTCATAAGAATAATTGATGATATAATAAGCTGATTGCATATATGAAACTCTGTATATTGTCAATATTTCGCATGTCTAATTGCTTTTCCATCTCTTTTTAGAATGAATAGGTCTTTAATTAATTCCTAAAGTCAGGGGAACTTCTGCTTAGATAAGGTAAGTTGTTAGTTACGAGTAACAAATCATCAAGTATTCTGTTTCATGATGAACACCTTTATTTAAGCCAAACAGTTATCCCTGTCATAAGAATAATTGATGATAAAATAAGCTGACAAATTGCATTTGTCTAATCAATACTTTCATTTTTGAGCTTGTCTAAAATATTACTTTTTTTGTTGCTTATAGGTCTGCTGTGCTACGTATGTCATAGAATTATGTCCTGGTCGACAAAAAGGTGAGTTTACTTTCTACTTCAATAGTTTTAGATTATGTCATGATGTTTTAGTATACCGCCCCAGTCGGAGAAATTATGTCGATTGGTTTTAAATTGCTGAATAATTTAATATTAAATTTCGTATTTTGCCAATTTAGATGAAACATCTATAATCTGTTAATTTATTTCTTGCAGACATCACGACTACAATCATGCATTGGGAAGGTCTAACATCTTGAGGCTTGAGGAGTAAAGGTAGGTTTACTAGTCTTTATTTTACTTTTAATTTATATTGTGATGTTTTCGAATACCGCCCCAGTCGGAGAAATGATGTCGATTGGTTATTAATTGCTGATAATTTACATTTACAACTCGTATATGTTATGCCTTCAATGATATTCCTAATAAAACCTTTGTTTTTGTGCTTTGACAGAGTTTTGGAATATAAAAAGACCATGTAAAAGGCGTTTGAAACTATCGACATTAAAGAAGAAAAAGGTAAGGCTTTTACTACTTTTTAAAATACTTTAAAACTAAAATGATGCTTATGTATACCGCCCCAGTCGGAGAAATAATGTCGATTGGTTATTAAATACTGAAATTATGTTTTAATACTCTTTGTTTGCTCCTATTAAAAAGTATATATTAAACAAATATTTCTCTTGTTTCCTCAGGAATCACGGTGATTATTTCGGATGATAATGCTTGAGGTGTGTATTTTATTTATTTCTAGGATCTGTAACAACTTTATTGATGACAAAACAATAGACAAGCATATAACTGAATATACATATGTTGCTAACTTTTTCGACTGAATGAAAACTACATTTTGAAGAAATGTATAGTATTTGAAGTACTCTAATCAATACCTATCTGTTATCTCGTAGGTATTGTTTCATATGATTTCCAGTGGCAAAGAAACAGATTTTACTGGACTATAAAAGGTTAGTATTGACCACTGGATTGCACTGTAACGAACTCTATGATGAACACCTTTATTTAAGCCAAACAGTTATCCCTGTCATAAAAACAATTGATGATATACTAAGCTGACTTAATCAACTTGTTTTTATGATTATTCAAAAGTGGACATTGTTAGTAATGCTCTACCTTTAAATTTTATTTACAGCTGGAATATACACAAGGACATCTTTCCAGCGAGGCATAAAGGTAAGCATGCTCTTTCACCTTCCCTCTTATCATTTCCATACATATGATGAAGACCTATTGACAAGCATATAGCTGAATTTCCCTGTCGATAATACACACGCGACTGATCCGTCATTTCCACTTCAAACGACGTGATTAATATTTCCAGATACTGCAGTACTAATTTCTATCTTATCTTTAATTGCAGACGCACTCAATGGGGAGCACCGAATGATCCCAAAATAAAACTGATGTAACCAAATCGCTGAATACAAATAAACACAGATTTTATTTATATAACGTGATATATTTTATTTCATAGACATTCAATCGCTTCGGTTAGCTGGGAGATACGTTAATGCTTTCTGCCTTCTGTGGCCCAACTCAGTGGGCTCTACATATATAAGAATATTCAATTTGTAAATGTTGAGTCCTATATGTGTGTATATATATGTAAACATGTAAACATATATACGTTACATATGTATTTGCTTGGCTTTATCTTTGTAAATATTCCATATATATAATATATATTGTTATCGTATGCATGGCTTAGGGGCGGGGGGTTATACACGTTCAAAAAACCCAATTGCTTTTTTGCACAACAAAATCAAATCGTTACCAAATACCCAGAGCGGGTCTCTGGGTCTGCAACCGATGCTAGCTTGTGATCGTCACGACTCTGAAGGTTCTGGTTAAGGATGTAGTTCTGATCTCGAGTGGTTAATGGGGGTTGCGTGCGGTTTTGCACACTGAAACATTTAATGGAAAGCACAACTAGATATTGCCTTGGATAGTATTGTATATAGATCTACAGAGTCTCTAGTTTAGATATCGTCGATATAAAAGGTTCATTGCTACCAGACAACACTTATAAAGGTTCTTCCAATTATTTGATTTGCTCCTTTAGATCGTTACAAACTATATATATTTTTAAGTAGCTCTAATCAAATGAAGTGTTTGTGCTCCCCGCCTTGGAGTGGGATAACTAAGGCCAAATACAGTCATTTTTTAACATCAATGACGATTTACATCGAACTGAAGTAGGGGTGAGTGGGTGGTGTTACAATTAGATATCAATTCCGTGCGGGAGTCTAAATGGTATATATGTAGGGTCGAATAGGAATCAAATGTCTTGTAGCTACTATCTATTCGTTTCTCCAATCACTCTCCTCCTCTTTTGGTTTTGGTTTTCGTTTATTACAATTACTCAATAGATGTTTTTTAAAAAAACAATAAGGAATCAACAATATTCATAAAATGTATCATTATAGAATATATGGTAAATGTAAGTCTAAAATCTACATATTTGAGTACAAGTCTAGGTTGGTATGAAATAAATAAGTTTCGTATGCTTGTTCTGTTGTGAATAATGGAAGGAGGATATCTGTTTACTGGCCAATATGCTTCTTGATCAGCGCCTGCAGCAGCCGGACCTTGGCCTTCTTCTCCTTGTACTGGGCGTAGGTCTCCGTCTCCAGCGACCGGCGGTCCTGCTTGAGCATTTTGCGACCGTTCTGCTCCTCAAAAAGCGACTCGTACTCCCTAATGGTGGTCTTCAGTAGGGCTTTCTCGTCGCGAACGCGATCCAGCTGCTCCCACAGTTGGTCCAGACTCAGCGACGAGATGTTCTCGCTGGCAGCCGACGACTCCAAAGGTGAGGCAGCCACACCAGCCGAGGGACCCGTCAAGGTGGTGGTGGTGGTCGTTGACTCATCGGAGGAAGCATTCTGGGTAAGAGTATTTGGCGCATTCGAGTCGCTGGGCGAGTTTGTGGTCTCGGTGCTGTTGTTCGATGAATACTGCAGCGGCGTGGAAGTGGCCTCGAACACCATGGCCTCATGCTCCAGAATTGTGGGTAGCTCTGGCACTCCAGTGCCCGCGCCGAACATCACGGTGCGAGAAACCAAACGCTTCAGCTGCCTATAGCGATCGTACAACGGTCGGGCGGCATCGCGTTCCTCCTTGGTGATGGGATGACCGTACAGGCTCTCAAAGTAGAGAAGACCATGCTGCACGGCACTCTTCTCCTGGACCAACTGGTCCGCATTCAGATCCTCCAGCTGCTCGGAGCGATGGCCATTCACGCGCTTCTCGTTGAGGTTCTGTAAAAAGGGAGAAAAAAGGTAATTAATTTGTCAACATTTGGATTGAATGTGCTACGCGATAAAGGATTTGATGTGAACTTGAGCTAAATGCTTTATACGTTCCTATCTATACCAAAAATTATTCGTTAAATGTACTTTCCCCTATGGCTAAATTATGATAAAACACCACAATAAATGCCACAGAAGCCCCTACAAAAAATGAACTGATAAAGACCGACCACCCACATCGGTAAACAACACAATTAATCAGCTTTGTGGGCATTACTCGGTTTTGTAATTTGTTTATGATCCTGCTAGGCCCTGACAATGACAGGGCGGCGACAACGGTAGACAATTCCGAAGATGCCAGAGCCGCACGAACATAAATAGAAACACAAGTGCGGAATATATAACCGCACTGTAAACAAATAATAATACTTTACAGTATAGCAATAATATATGGCTTGGCACTTGAAAGGCTGCTTCTTTGCCTCTTTGGCCATTTCCCGTTTCCACACAACAAGCCACATAGCAAGGAAAAAATCATTTCGCGCACACTTTGTTTTCTTGGCAGAAATTCAATTTCAATTTCGAGTGGATTCCTTTGGGCCGCCGGAGAGTGTTTGTCTATGGCGTTTGTCTATGACAAATGTATCATTAATTTGTCAATGTATGTATGCAGAGGAGGCCTGTCTAGATGCCATAAATACATGCAGTATATGAAGTTGTATAAATAGAAATCTCATTATAATCGCCCAATTTGGAATGTGGAAATTGATTTTTTTGGACATTAGATATGGAAGCCATGGAAGTAACCAGAAAATAATTATGTATAGTAAATCATGTTGGTTGATTAATGAGGAGAGAAAAATGCCTCTAGTTGGTTATAATACCTACATAATAGGAATAATAAATATTAATTGTGTAGACCCATTTCTATACCCTTTATACCATATTCCCCTTTAAAAGGTGTCTAAATATTAAATATATGTATGTATTTTAGACCAAAACAAATTATATGTTTACCAAGTGCCGCCGCATTTTCTGACAATAAGACAAAATCAAAGTTATTGCCAAGTTGCGGCTGTCGTAGCCATCATCCAATCCTACGGTATACTATATATCCACAGACCCCTCCTCTATATATTATACCCGCAAAATTTCTTTGACGTCTGTGTTCCACTTGCTAATTGTCATAAAAATGTGTCTCGTGATTTAGCTCTGATTTTATAATTAAGTAAGAGACCCCATCTATTACCTGCTCGATTTCAGCGAGGGTGGCCTTCATGCGTTCCAGCTTTTTGGCCACTTCCTGGCCAGTAATGCTGCCGCCGACGCCGCCGCTGCCCACCTTGAGGCCCAGAGCTGCGATGGGATCAGTCTTGAGCTCGTGCCTTTCCTTGCGCAGCTTGCTCAACTCCGCCAGAGCGTTCTTCATGTACTTGTCATTCAGGCGCTCCGCCTGCGATGGCCTGTAGCCCAGTCGTTGTTCCAGCGACTCTTCCAGCTGCACAAGCTTCTTCTTGAGCACCGTCACCCGGCGATTAATGGTCTTTAGGCGCTCGTCGGGCGTCTGGAAGGCCACCATCATGGCGGGCAGCACCTGCTGCATCACATCCCGGGTGCGCATATTCTCCAGCGAGCTGAAGGCACGCACTGCATCCATGGGCTCCATGTCCATGTCACTGATGTCGGCGTGAAGCTGAACTGTGGGCGCCTGCTTGGGCAGCTGCTGGGGATACGGCATGGCCTTGGCAAGCTGAGCAGCTGCATCGAGGTTTCCACCGATGTGGGGGCGAGAGTGGGCATAGCGACGGCTCAGGATGGGAGCCGGCTCGTCTCCGCGCTCCCATGGCAGCGATTCCTGGGCTGATGTGAGATCCAGGCTTTGCTGTTGCCGTTGGGGCTTGGCCTTGATGGGCGCCGGGGCGGCGTTGGAAGAGGGCGTGCTGTCGTCGCTGCCTGCCGATGAGCTAGTAGTGGGCGTGGGTGAGATGCTGGCGCTCCTCTTGGTCTGCAGCTCCTTCTGCTGCTGATGGAAATCTATCAAATTGTTATCGTTGTGATCTTGCTGCTGCTGCTGTTGCTGCTGCTGCTGTTTCCTGCTGCTGATGAAACCTCTGCGCTCGTACTTCAGGGCCGACAAATCGTACTTGTAGGCGCTTTGCTCATCTCGCCGCGAGGGCAGGTACTTGGAGCCACTGCCTCCGCCCCCGCTGCCCTTCTTGGCCACTCCCGACTTGCGCACCGGCGGTTGGCGGGACTTGCAGAAGCGCTCGCTGCTGCGACGCCGCTCGTGCTCGCACTCGGAGTCATCGCTGGTCTCCTTGGCCAGCGGCTGACGCGCCGGACTGGTCTCCAGGCGGGGACGCTCCTTGGCCGCCTCTCCCGTTGGCAAGTTTGCCAGGGAAGCATTGTTTTCCCCCAGCTCCGAGGCCTCTGCCTGCTCGCGCTCGAACTCCTGCCGGTAGCTGGCATAGCTGGCCGTGCGCTTAAAATCCTCGGAGGAAACGCGACGAATGACATCGCACTGGGCCTCCAGGAGATGGGCGGCGGCAGCGGTCTGGCAGCCAGTGGCAGTGGTTGCCACAATAGCCGCTGGTCCGCCGTCTGTGAGCAGCTCTTCGCTGTTGCTGCGCTGCAGCTTCCGATCCTGGCCAAAGGCCGAACTGCTGTCCAGGCGCTCCTTGCGCTTGCGCGATGACTTCTGCCATTCCAGTGCCGGATGTATGATCTCGGGCAGGTAGGTGGAGTTAAAACCGCTATTTAGGTGGCTCTTGAGTGGCTCGCCAGGGCCTGCCAGGGGTGGCATTGGCTTCTCCGGACTGCGAACTGCCTCATTGCGGGCTGCAGCGGCTGCGGCTGCTGACGACGAGGATGAGGAGGAGGACGATGACGAGGCTGCGCTGCCGCACGAGGCCGTCGACGATGATGAACCAGTGAGACGACTCAGGTCGTCTTCGTTCAGCCCAGTTGTGGGATGGCGCATGCCGCACTGGAAAGAGAGAGAGAGAAAAGTGGGGGAAAACGTGAGAATTGCTTAGAGATAATGTGAAAAATCAATCGGCGATGCCGTGACAGACTTGCAACTAAAATTACAAGCAATTAAAGCTGCCGATAAATGTCACTCTCCCGGCCACAATTAAGTGGGTTAATAAGTGCCGAGTGCTCAACGTGTCGTATGAGTAATATTCCATTCAATACATTTATTTGTGCCATGTCATGACCCATCATCAAAGTCCAGCGGCATTTCAGTCACAGTTCAACAAAATGCCTTTCTTATATAAGGTTTAACTGCTTATTGTATAAATAAATGAAAGACTAAGTTGCTAAGCAAAGTATAGGGATAATAAAAATATTTAGAGAAGCTAAACTTATGTAAACATATGATGAAATTATTAATACACTTTAATACATTAAATGCAAGCACTAAAATCAAAGAAAGTTTTATAAATTTGTGAAATAATTATATTATATAAGTAATATTGATGTTAAAACCTTTTCATTTGCATTCTTACAAGACTTAGAATTTAAGAGTCGTATGATGAAATACTGGGTTATTGATCGATTTAATAAATTAATGAAATATTTTAAACCAAATAATTTAAACCAAATATAATATAAATATTATTATATAAAGTGATTTGTTGACTTTTAGTTACCTACACTCAAGTCACAGTAACTTATATAATAGTACCTATGTATGTACATAAAATTCTCAAAAAAAAGTATTATCCCATTCCCAAGATTATTATCAATAACATTAATATATTTACCAGAATATAAGTTATGAGCCTCGGAGTCATCCTGCTTTGGTTAATCTCTAATTTAATCAGTCTAACTAGATTTATTATCACAATGAATTTACTTCAGTTCACTTTCGGGGTGTGTTTGATTACAGGGGCTCTTGATTTGAATAGAGAGGCGTTTTTGCTGGACAAATAAAAATGTCAACGCCTTAAATCTCGCTTAATAAATTTCAATATACACTAATTGAAATTTTCTTTTTTACATTTGCCGTTTTCTCAAGTGTTTTTAGCTTTACTTTTTTTTTTGCTTGTTTTCTTCTTCCAGCAGTTCACATGTTTTGGGATCTTGATTAATTTTACAAGATTTCTGCCCCGATTGGCACGAGTATTTGTTATTTTTAATTGTTTTTGTTTTTTTTTCGAGGTTCTTCCGCTCGATTTTGTGGCTTTTCCTCGGACACAGCCGAGCAAAATGTTTGTGGAGGAGGAGAACGGAGAACGCTGGCGTTGCTTTCTTTGGGCGCACCGAATCACTATTAAACCCATTTCAGGTCCGACCTCGCAAATTATATAGAGAATTATATGCGGGAAAGCGAGAGCGGGCGAGAGAGAGAGAGAGCACGCCTGCGCAGAGGAGAATTCCCGATCGCTAGGAGCGAGAGGCTCTTCGCGAAAAGGTGCGAAAAAGCTTCGGTAAACAGGGGTTCGGATCCAGAACTGGAGACACTTGCACACTATTTCCCTTATCGACGGAGGGGCTATAGTAGTGAGATCTGTATAAACGGTGGCCCGCAGACAGAGTGTGATATTTGCCGAAAAGGTGCGACGAGAGGGTTGGTTTTAAAAATAAATCTGGTCCGCAAATTAGCGACAAGCCGGTAGACTTTATGGCCATATTAATGAGGCGAATTAATTTATGCACTTGTTTTCTTTTGGCCCCCTGCAACACGCGAATCGATCATCGAAAATCATTTCGGAAAGCGAGGCCAAAGACAGGTAAAACGGGCAACAGGTAACGGTTAACGGGAAGCAAATACCAAAATATGCACGGGCAAAAATACGCAAAAATTCAAGTGCAATGTCACGACGTGTGTAAAAATAACAATTAAGTCGACGAGAGAGGAGCGGAGAGAGCGTCGTTCGACCCGGCATGAGTCACTTTCTCTAGGTTAACCGAATATCGAAGCATCTCCGGTCAACCGCCTGCCCCGATCTGGGATCGCAAACGAGACGAACTAATTAAGAGACGCACGCGCCCTACAGTGACGTCAATCGGCGACGTGATCGGGAGCAGCAACAAAATGCTAAGAATATATGGGAATTAACACGCATTTAAAGGCTGAAATCCTTCGGTTTAAATTATATTTTGAACAGTTTAAAGTCAAAAAATTTACAAATTTCAGAGGAAAATTAAATAACTTTAAGGGCTTTTAATATAAATCAAACCTTAAAACAAAAGAAATAAATAAATCAATGTTTTTCTATATATTTAAGCCCTAAAATCGGTTAATATTTAAGCTATAAATAATTATAAAACCAAAACACAGATAAATCAAAGAAAATGTTTTACAAAACGATGCGTCCTTGAGTTTACCTCAAGATTTTTGCGCAGTTTTCACGTCCGAGCTAAGAAATGTCTACAATAAATAAAGAAAACATTTGATATTTGTCAACAATTCAGCATTTTGGCTGTCTACATATACGATATTTCCCCTTTTGATAATATACTAAAGGCACAGCTAAGACACCTACGATATTTATTTAGAAAATTCCAGCAGAAGTAGGCGCGTGCAAAGCATTTCTCCAACTAAGACCGGTCTCAGGCTTTATCAAATTAATTAGACTTCAACGGAAGGGTGAATTTGTTTAGGGTATTTTCGCTACCAGACAGATAGCGACACTCGAAAGCCTTTTTATGATGGATAATGAATTGGACTTCAATCGGGCTGGTGTTTGCCTACGAATCAGTGAACATCGAACCACCTTTCGATGGGCAAAAACTATAATGGACACATTAATTATAAACACATTGTATTGATTATATAAGCGAAAGGAGCTCAAGAAATAGCACAATTTACTCATCGCAAGCGAAGCAAATAATATCTCGTTGGATCCGTCATTGTGATTCCTACCACCTTACCCAGAACTGTTTATGCAATAAAAGTCCACGATAATTGTTTACACTGAGGCAGGCAGGCCGGCCTGGCAGGCAACCACACAAGTGCATGACTCAAAAAGCTCCGACAAAAGGTCGGCGGAATGGATAACACCCATGGAACCCAAACCCCTCCAGTCGCGGCAGCAGGAGTAGGGGCTGACACGAGTCAACGCCACAAATGAATTGGCATTTATTCGGATTTCGCTTTCAGCTTTGTAGTTTTTCAGATAAAGCCAAGCAGGTGGTGGCAGTGCCAGTTTTCCACCATCTTTATTTATCAGGAATTCTCGATAAGATTCCCCGTCGTCATGAACTATTTGTGGACGGACAGAGTAGACGCGATTAGGTTTTAAGTGGTTTCGGAACCAAAACATGAAAAATAAAACTGCCTAGCACAAGTTCTTTGATTGGAAAAGGAGGGGTGTGTGTATACACCTGGTTTTTCAGTTAATATTGAATTATGCAAGACCCTAGGAATATTTTCAAAGTAAAGATAAGTAAAGATTTAAACGTTTGGCAATGTCACGAAACCCTCCCTTAACCTTATAAATAAAAAAATAAATATTTCGAATGTTTCCATTGTAGCTTAAATATTAATTTATCCACTATACGTATTAAAACTTTTCTATATAATAAAGAGTCATACAACTTAAATACTCCAACTTTTAATGAAAAAGCAAACCTCCAAAACCTTTCTAACTTTGTTTAAGGCAACTTTAAAAGCCTAATTTAATGTGAAAACTTTGCGGCAATGCTTTTGGGAGGCGCCTTCAAAGAGCTCCGCCACAGGAAACTCTTATATTTCATAATCCTTTAGCTTATGCCAAGAGTAAAGAAGGTCGCACCGCACAAACACACCTCTTGAAAAGCCGAGCCACGCGCTGAAATCAATATGTTTACCCATGACGATGACGAAAAAAGCACGAAAACAAAGTCATGGGTACAATAGCATGTTGGATTTATAGGTCTTTGTTGCTGCTCGGCGCTCTCCAAAAACAGCAACAACAGACCGCGGCGAGTAACCAGCATCGCACGGTGATGCTAAAATTGCGGCGTATGCGCGATGCCAGCCATCAAATGATGTGCTGTTTTCGGGGATTTTAACAGACCCGTGTGAACTCCTATGTGGCCAACGATTATCCCCGGGTGTACTTTAAGCTGGCTGCAAATATTGAGTAGGAATTTTCACCGGCTGATAAGTCGGATTTACCTGGTAACCAGGGGCTAAAATGTATCGCCGAAATCAACACATGAACACTGCTGCAGACTGCCTAGCGCCGGCTAAAACCGGTGGCGAACTGGTTAATTGCAGGTCTACCACTTAAGTTAATACTGCTCTCCGATTACCTTTCGGGGGTAAACAGTTTTACCTAATTGTATCGGCATTTCGAGTCTCTCGCCATTCCTCGTTGTTGACATTTCATCAATTTGAGTGCCTTCCGAATTTCGGTAGCTCGAATAATCGTAAACAAAGCGATTGTAATTGTTTACCATGCTTGTGGCTTATTCCTAGAAGTTGTCTATTAACTAGATGGCTTTAAGCAATTTATTTATATCAGTACTTCATATATTTTTCTCAAGCATTACAAGTAACTGATAACAAGTCTGTAATGTTTATTAAAAGATAAAGATGTAAGAAAATGGAGGGATGTCTGAATTAATTTTAGTGGCTTATTAAAAACCGTGCAAGGATGTTTTACTTCAAATAATATAAGGAGTTGATTTTTAAAGGCACTAGCCACTTAATAATATAACAAGTAACTATAACTTGGTTAAAACAGTGAAAAAAAATGTGAAATGTATAAGGATCGTTTTACGGAGATTCTTAAATTTGTTATTATCGATAAATTCGAATCACTTATAATATTTTGTCAAGGTATTCACCTTCCATGGATATTTTTCTTTATTTATTCCACAGCTTGCTAATTATGCCCTGCCACATAACTAATAAAAATAATAATATCTCTTAGTTAGGGCAGAGCATGCCCAGCTCGGTATTTAGATTTGCTTTAATGAGTTGCCAGTGTGTCGTCATGGGCTTCACTTTGAAAGCCCATCAATCGAAGACAAGGCCGGAAAACCCCCATTAAAAATATGGAATGGAATACCGAGTTTAATTTTTTCAAGAATGATGTTCGCACTGCACCCATGTGACAGCACGTTCAGTGTTTGTTTTCAATGGATATGCTGAAGCTCGCCTAATTGAAAGACAATTAATCACACCCAGCGATTAGATAAGGCCAAAAGGTGATTCGCACAGGAACACAGATAACGAGTTTAATTTATGTTCTACCACTGGAATTTCAAGAAGCCATCTCAAGTGGCCTCCCAGACATGATGATGGGTTGTGGCCGAACTATTTTCTATTTTTTGTGCAATTCTATTTTGGGAAATCGTAATTTTCCATTGCGAATAGCATCAATCACTGCTAGCTAGCTAGCTATATCGACTAAACAAAGTGACTATCTTGACGGAAAGCTCACTCTTGTTTCGTTATTGAAATCAGTTAATGTCAGTCACGCGTTCCTTGCATTTCCTACGATTGCGCAATGCTCGAAATAAATGGATGCGACTCCCTCCCCAACAAGTTATGGGGAAATTTCAGTGGAATATTACCAAGCCCAAAAAGGCAAAATGCAAATGCGAAACACACAAAATTTTAATGAAGCGCGACTGGAGTAACAAACAAAATCGAAGAAAAGCTGGGAAAAATGTGAGTAGAAAGGGATAAGTAAATAAAAGTATAGGAGAGACACAGATGAAAGCGGAGTAAATTATAACTAATGAGGAAATTGGAAATGCATGAAAAAACATTTCAGAAAACAACGTGAGTAATGATGGTGGGAAAATAACACAAACTGAGCTGGAAATGCACCCGTTCGAGGTACTAAGCATTTTTATATCTTTTGTTGAAGTTGCTAACGTTATTTATTAATAACTAATAACTTTATAAACTGGTAATAAATAAAACATTAAGTAAGGGGGAAGCAATTATTTAAATTTAAATGAATAGGTCCTAAGGTTCTCTTTAAGTTACCTAATCTCAACGCACGGTTTGGCACACCTCTCTAGGTCCCCTAACAAGAATTATGAACTTCTGTGGGAAATAAATTAAAGAAAATAGTTTTGTCTACCCTCACATTTTACATTCTTACATTTTCTCCAATAAAATTTCAGGAAATGCACCTTAGACTTTTCTCAGGTCAAAGTACAAATTCTCTCATTTTTTTGCCCGTGCAGTTTGTGACGTAATTACTTTATTGGTGGTCACTTGATCGGCTTCTGTTGTTGTTTTTCCCCCGTTTGTGTCCAATTAATTGACAAATTCCCAATTCCGTTTTCCGCTGCTCCTCACCCCCCACACATTTATTTATATTTTTTTCGCCCGCTTTCGTTAGAATCAATCAATTTCAATTGATGAAGGCTTCATCTCGAGTTCAGTTAAAAAGCGCCCAGCCAGCAATCAGAAATTTCTTTTTCCAGTTTCGTGAACTTTGGCAACTCGTTTATAAATATAATAAAGAACGCGACTGAGAAAGGGAGGATGTTTGCGGGCTCTCGCACAATACGTTGCCATAATTTACGAGCCTTGCTCAACGTGACGAACAGGTTTTTGATTATTTAATTTATTCTCTCTGGTTTCGTTTTAATTTAAAACACTTAATTTTTGAAAAGATAAAATGTATTCTTTGAATATATAGTTTGCCAGTTGCCGGTATCAGATCACGGTCTGGTTCCAGCCAGACACCTTGGCCACATGACCAACAACGGTCACGAGACCCCACACCAATGGGGCTCACGAGGAGCGTGGAACGACCCTGGGCAGATGCATCTAATGGATACACCCGGTCTCTCTTATACAATCGCCTCGCTGCCTCACCGAATGACTGGTGATTTTTGTTAATGAACGATCTTTCAAGAACGGGAGACCGGCGAGATCATGTGGCTTACAGTGCATACAACGAAAAATAATCGCTTGCTCAGTGCTTGGAGAGAAAACCCAACAATTAATAGAGTATAGCAGGTCAGTGACACTACACTTTTTTGTTGAAGCATATACATACGTATTCAGATTTCTAAAGAAATTATGTGCTGTAAGTTTTTTGTTTAGTTTAAAGTAAGATTTTAAAAGGAAAAGGGCTAGATAAACATAAGATGTAATATTTTAACAGATAAATAAATCTGTTAAAATTTTTGCCAAGTCAATAACTTTAAATTTATAAAAACAAACATCTTTCCCAAAAAGAAAATATATAATTAATAATTTTCCTCACAGAAATCATACAAAGGAAATATTTAAAAGGAATACTTTTTAGTATCTCTATTATTGTGTTCTCTGTTTTTTTAATTGTAGAGTTCCTTCATATTTCCTCCTCGCATGATTAAATTTTGTCTGGTCAAACACAGTGATCTGCGATGATAATAAATGCTGTTCAGTGGACCAAACCGACTGCCAAATACCAATTTAAACAAAGCCAAAAATAGACCGCGACCACAATTGATCGCTTACACATTGAACTTTTTCGGTGGACGCCCTCTAAAAATAGATAAAACCGCGCAGTTTGGCAAAAAGAAAAAATAAAAACATATAAAGGTGGAAAAAATCTGTTTGCTAATCCGTTTAGTTGATGCGTTAATTGAATTTCGCTGGGCGGGCGAAGCAGCACAGTGGCTGCTAAAATACTACTGCTGTTCATGTCGCCGTGGACTACAACTTAATTGGTTTACCTTCAATTATAGTCTGCTGATAGGAATACAAACATATTCAGACGTAGACTGTCAATAGAGTTGGTAATTTTTTGGGTCAACATACTCTGCAAACCAATTTTCGTTGCACGTAACGACAACTGACACGACAATAGGAATTATCCCAGAACCGAGAGTGGGTTTTGGAGGGAAGTGGGAAAAAAACGGGCAAAAGTTTTGTTATGGGTTTACCCCAACAATAAATAATAATTTAGGCAAATATATGAAACCATTTTCCCGAGCAAGAGCTCCGTCCTGCCAGTAGTTACGGAGAGGGCCCCCTGTTCCCTCATGACTCAAAACGATAAAACAATAAAAACACCATAAGTAACAATAAACAAAGGCAGACAGAAACAGGCTGGAAATAGGAAAACAGAACTCCAAATGAATCGATCGAATGGGAATGTAATGGAAAATCAGTAGCAACCAACAGCCAGATAAGGTTTTCGTAAGTCGCCCATCGATTTCTATGTTAGTTTGAAACATATACGTACATATGTATTTATGGTGGTACTGTGAATTGGATACCAATATGTTTATCGCCGGGATTTTCCCTGGAAATTGCCAGACTTTCTCGCTTTGTGACTGGCGTCTGAAAATATGCAATGCCTACGATCCGATTACGCTTGCCAACGTTTTTTCCATCGCCCTGGCCAAATGTGTTAATTTCTTTATAAGCCCCTGCGGTGGTAAAAATAAACATGGCATAATATATATGGTAAACCTCTCAATTAGTTTGAAACCGTAACGCAAACGTAAATAGGAGTCCGGTAATTGTGGCGAACAGGTGTGAAAATAAGGGGAGAAATGAAGAAGACATTATTTACATTATCTGATAATATTTTCAGGCAATTAAGCGCATGTTTATTTACAAGTGTAATGTTAGCGAAAGACCTTCTACAAATAGAGAATTATAAAATGTCTATGACTGTTTTGGTGGAGATAATTAGTATTTTATTTATTAAATTAAATGGCGTTTCCTTTCTTATTTTGTAAAGAGGCCTTTTTTATAATTAAGTAATTTAAAAAAGGAGTTTTATCTGTATGCTCTTTCATACTTGCAAACAGTAAACTAACCCTTTTAATAAGTAGCTGGAAAGTCGGTTTCTTTAGAAATAAGACATTTAAATTTATTAGTATAAATAGCAATTATTCATCTATTACTTACAATGCAAGCCTTAACGGACTTCCAAAGATTTCTCCCAAAGTCTTCAATCTTGCTGGTTTTTCCCCGTACGTTCGCCAGTTGCACGACGTTATCCTTTGGTTTAGGGGGATGGAAAAATTGGAAGAAGCTCGAGAGAGGAGGAATCACTCGGTGTAGCTATTGCCTGAATCGCTTGGATGTTTCCCGGATACGCAGGATGCGCGGATAGTCACATTGCCGGGATAATACGACGCGCACTCAAGATGGAAGGGTTATTGATGCTTAACTATTATTTAACTTTGCTAAAATTGTTAACTTTGGTTTGGTAGCTTGACGATCTGGTTGTTGCTGCTGTTGTTGCTGGTCCAGGCTCTCGCGAATCTCTTCGGTCTTGCACTCCGCTCTCTGCTCTCCCGAGGGCTACGGCCCAGGAGCGCCTCACTCGCCCTCGAGCTTGATTTTTTTCTTGACCTTGTAACGACGGTTGCGTTGATCTACCACAAACTCATATCGCGATCTCTGCACATTTTCACTATCCAAACTAGAGCTCAGACCCAGCCGGCGCAGGACTCCTAGCGAATACGTTGTGACTGGATTTTAATGCCGGATCGGATGCGAATTCCTTCTGCCCTGTGCAGCGCGCTCCGGGCCTGTCCTCTCCCTTCTGTTGGGGGGGTTCTAAGAGATTGACTGGAAGCGGCGCGCACCTGTCGCGCTTTTATAGGCGAAAGTATCCTGCTCGATCGGCCTCTCACTCTCGCTCGCTCAAATGCACTTACAGCTGCAATGCAATGTGTTACACCCACGCTCTCTCTCGCGGTATAGCTTTCTCCCTTGCGCTTGCACACTACGGCTGTTTGAGGAAATGAGTGGAAACGAGACGGTATCGGAGCATGTGTCTCTGCGGTTTTCGGCTGGCACTCTTTTCGCTGCTGGCGCCGCAGTCGCTGCTCTGCCGCTCCAGTGGGGCTCTGCTTCTTCTTCCAATCGAGAGTTTTCCCCCTTGCAGCGCCGTCTTTGTTGTTGTTGCAATTATGTAAAGCGTTTGGCTTAGTTAAAAACTCTTTTTGAAAAAAGCTTTGAATTTTTTCGCAGTCTGCGTCTTCTACTGTGTACTTAGCTTGCCTTGCAGTTTTTATCTCGCACTTGTAGTTTCTGTTGTTGTGTGCGAGGTCATCGACGTGCGTTTGCCGAAAAATCGATATTTACACTCCCGCGGCACTGGATAAATGGGTTTGCAGGGTTTGCCCTTGTTTTTCTACTTTGTCATGGCAGATTTTCTCGAATTCAACACCGAAAACTTCAGTTTTTAAGCACAAAATTACAATTCCAATTGCATATACCAACACAATCACAGCAGACCGGGCCACGAATGAAAAACTTTCCGCTACTTGAACGCACGTTGTTCACGAAAGAGACGCAAAAATCCAATTGGGGAGCTACACATAAGCGACTTGGAGACCGAAAAAAACAGTGCTCGGCTCTCTTTCCTCCCTCTCTCTTGCGGCCGTTCTCTTTGCGCAGACTCTTTTTATCGGTCGAGTTTTTATCTTCACTTTAATTATCTAATTCGTTTGGCTAATGCAAATTCTGAATGATGTTTCCTTTCAGGGCGAGTTGTGAAATGGGCGTGTAAATGGGTGTTAAGGCGTAATGCGCTCGCGCTCTCTTATTCTCCACGATGACGATGACGTTGCAAACAAAAACTTCCCTCTCCTCCACTCTCTCGCAGACTCTCTTGGCTAAATGCTCTTTTGGCTCATTTTCGGTGTCTCAATTGTGGGGCATTTCCATTGCAATGATTCTTATGACGGCAATTGCATTCATTTTTGCATACTGTTTATCCATAGCTAGAAAAAGAGAAATGAAGAGAGAGAAAATGAGTGGCTTAATTAGGGCGCTGACTTTTTCAAATCCCGATTGCACAATTAAAATCACAGAAACAGAGCAATTAAGACCAATTGGATGCAATTTACGGTTGGGCGGGGAAAGAGTGAAAAGACAGCTCAATAATTCCCGGGTGTCAAGTTCTTATTCCTTTTAATGAACCCCAGCGAACTTTCGAGAAATTCCACAGAAGGGAGGGAAAATAAAATAGTTTCTGCAATTGGCCAGCTCTCAGATTTGCATTTAAATTGACGTGGCTGCCAATAAACAAAATTTGATTATGCAAATGGAGAATGGAAAGCAAACAAGAACGGAAAGGCAGCTGGAGTCTGTTTAAGCGAAAATCGGTGGAAATGCAGAAAAGACGACACAGAAAAAAAAAAAGTATTAAAACTTCAGGCACTGCCCTGTACAGTAATAGATTTTATATTTAATTTTAAAACTATTTCCACTTTGCACATTTAGTTTTTTTATTGAAAGAAAAATTTTTAACTTTAAAATAAATTTGACTTAAAGTAAAAGTAATAAGATGAAGTTGACCTAGTCTTACTCCTTTTAATATACACAATTTGTTCACTTTTTTCCAATAAAATTAAAGTAATTATTGTGACTTCAGAACATATGAAAATTTCTTTTCTTTTTTTTAAGATACTTTTTCAATCTGAAATAAAAAAATTATTAAACCTTCAAGAAAATTCTCTTCACTAACACATATTTGGAAAGCAAAATCAATATTATTCCCCAAATCCTATAAAATACAGTCGTTAGTCAAATATAATACATTTTTTATTTAATTTCTTTTGTCACCGTAAATTACCCTAAATCATTTGCCTTGGGTGGAAAACTCATTTGACCTAAACCCTAATCCCCTGATTATTATACATCGATGCCTTCTGCTATATACGATAATAGCGACATAAAATGACTAATTGATTGATGATGTCTGGCACTTAACCCGAGATGGATATTTTGCGTGTCGACGCTCTTAAAATAAAACAAAATAAACGAGACATTTTCTCAAATTAAAAAGAAAAGCAAATTGATGTATGTACATATGTATATTTATATGTGTGGACATTAAAATGTCTTTGACGTCGCAAAAAATTTGGCAAACAGAAAAACAGTTTTTAATGCTCCGATTTATTTCAGAAGAAAGAAAATAAATGAAACGACAACAGCAACGCTGAAAATCGTAAACATTTAGATGAAAATGAAAACATGGTTTGATTTTTTGTGTACAATTCCGGATAAAACGGAACTGGGGACTCAAGAAACCATAGAAATTGGAAGCCAAGAGAAGCAAAAGTTTTTCTTTGTTTTTAATCTCAAAAAGTCCCTGGATCGGTGTAATATAGTGACGTATTGTAAAGACACACACATAAAATAGAAATGGAAATAAGTGGAAATAGGAAACCCTTATAATAAAAATGTAACAAAAAGCAAACCTTTTCTTGTTTGTTTAAGGTTCAAGGTTATTCGAACTTTTTAACTATTTTTCTAGTTACAGTTTTTGAAGTTTATAAAACAATTAAATTTTTAATTCAGTCCAAATTTTTATATAAAGGTAGCACACTATTTTCAACAGTGCACCTTTAAAGTACCGTTACCAGTTGCAACACTTGTATCGCCATTTACCTAATTTTCGGCTGATGTTTCTGATCTCGTCCCCCTGATGCTTATTGTTGCTGGCAAGGGCCACACACTCATTCGAAACGCACGCACACACAAACTCGCACGAACGGATGGGGAATCGCACGGACGCTGAGAGAAAAATAACTGTAAACCACACCGCACGAAGAACCAACATAGAATGAGCGGAAAAATAATACGTGCTCCCAGCAGCGTACGCCACTGCGGGGGAGCAAATATAGAGACAGACTGGGAGAGAGAGAGATTGCAATTTCTACTGAATGGACGCTCTCGGCGGCTCTCTCAGTCAAACGAAGAGTTGGCAAGGACGTCGCGGCTGCATTCGGACTCAAGTCCGCCCCCCGCTCCACGGCGCGATAATTAAATATCGCACATACGCAGCGTTAACTGCGGCGCTGGGTTTAGCCGTTCGCTGTTGCGGCGTTCGCTTTGGTCGCAATTCACAGCTTAATGCCTTTGGCTCAGGGCGTAAAGCCCCGCCGTAATGTAATGTATGCATGTCCTTGAACGCACACTTTGCCATGCCCCCGTTCCTGCCCCAAGGCACCTGCCATCTGCCGCCCATTGGCAGCATTCTAGATTGTTCTGCGCTGCTCTTTTGTGACGTCTGTCGTCCAGAGAAACAAAAGCACAGACATTTATGATCACAAAAAGTACCAACTCCAAATTAATTTAAATTAGATTTTTGCCTTCAGGAACCAAATAAAATAATAATTGGCTGTCTTTTTCATTTACGCAGAAAAATATAAAATCATAAATATAACTATGTGTGTAACATAAATAAATAGTATTATTGAGATTCAAACAAAACTAACAAAAAATTACTCCCTGTGTATGCATACTCATACGTGACTCTTGCCAGCGTTTCAGGCAAGGAAAAGTGTCGGATAAAAGCGTACGACCGGAGAAACGGACTTTTATAGTCTTGCAGGACGATGGCTCTTATTTCTCTTATTGATCATTTTGCCTCTCACAAGTCAAGTGAGCTTTGATGGGGTTAAGTTCCTTCCCCAACGATACTTTCACTGATTTACATCTGAGCGGTTGACCAGAGAGTAGGGCGCCAAGAGTATACTGTGTATATGAAGTTTGTATACTGGTATTATTTACTTTTATATCTATGTTTGTACATTTCTATTTAAACATTTTAGCTCTGCTTCATGGAGCTTAAGCTTCTTGAATACCATATAATTCCCTCCTGAAAATCTGTATACCTTTTTGGATTCACGCCAATTGCCGAATATTTTTAGACAAATCAAAATATTTACACATATGCACATTCACAAGTGCATTGCCTATATTCGAGCCCAAAAATATTTTATATTGTAAATTGCAGTGTTCCTGCCAGCTTTTCTGATTTTTTTTTATTTTTCACGAATAATTTAAAACTCGTTAGGCATTACACAATTTTTGAAATGATATGATGCAATAGGGAATTTATTGGATTATTAAAGGTAAAATTCTATCTTGATTTAAAGGGTTCTTATATGACCTTTTCGGGACATTTTAATAAGATTAATATGGTAACTGCCACTCTTCAAATATTAAATGCTAACAAGGTCAGGGAGGCTATGATTTCAACACCTTAATTCCTAAATTTAGGGATGTTCCTTTTCAAGGTCGTACATAGCATACATTCTCTTTTTAATTTAATGCAAGGCCGAAGATAAATCTTTCGTACATTTAATATTCGAGTTGTATGCAAATGAAATATACGCGTGACGACCCAAAATAGCTGACCTAAAAAGCCAGCAACTGTTTTTTCCGGCTATCCCTCTACCCCCGGATCGTATGCGTAACATTTTCCTTGCCATTTCTCTTAATTGTCTCCCCTGTCTAGTCACATTTTTTCGGACATCAGAGGTCCGAGCAACAATTACCCGCAGACACAACAGCAGCGGGAGGAGCCGTTGATGAGTGGCCATCTCTTGTCCACGTTCGTGGCTCCCCCAACCCCAGGGCGCCCCGTTTTGTGAATGGCATCCAAGGATTAAAACATTGCGCAGACTCCGCTCTATCGATTTACTGGGAAGACAGCTCTCTCAACTGAGGATTGGGGTAGGGCATGGGGAGGATGCCATTGGGGAAAGGGCTGTGGATGCGGATGTGAAATCAACTGCGTAGTTGGCAAAAGTCAAGAAGCGGGGGTGTTATGACTTTTTTTTTGTTGGAGGTGTGGCACCTGCTGCTGCTGCCTTTTCTGGGGTAGGCTTCTGACTAAGCTTAATGCGCAATTTCGCCATAGTTAGAGTTAGAGGAGGGGCATAAACGAGATGTGCCCAAGTGTAGGTCAGTTTGCACACTTTCTCTCTCTCTCTTCGTCGGCGTCACGTCAGTCACGCTCTTGTTGGTGGGGCCTGGCTCCTCTCGCTGAATTATAATCGAAAATTGCATGCGAACTCGGGTATCCTTGGCACCAAAATAGTGCAATGCCCCTACACTTTTTTACGAAGCTGTCAAGGAAAAAATGCAAGTGACGCGAGCCAATAACGGGTTAGCCGAATGGGGTCGAAAGTGAGAAATGCAGTTAGTAATATAATATATTATTAGAATAATTACATCTATTGGCAAATACTTAAAATTATAATTTTGCACTTAGCAAACTGAAGTGTTACTCCTACAAGACTTGACACGTAAACCGTACCTAATTTCAGTTACCTTTCTAATATCTATCAAATAACACGTTTCAATATCTGGAGAGCAACGACAAATGTATTATTTTTAAATAGGACCAACAAATATTATATCAATCGAGCATCAACAGACAAGACAAGATGGTGATTGTGCGCGGAATGTACGAGATAACGGAGCTGGTGGCGGGCTGCATAGGATCCGTGGGCTTCTACATGGCCGGCTGCAATGTGGTACCTCTACGGTATGTTCCAGATTTTCCGGCATCGCTCTTCGTCCTTTCTTCGGTACTTTTAATCCACCATTTACTGGTCGTCAACTATCCGCCAGTACAGAAGCTGTGGCGTTTGCTCCTGGAGCTGGTGGGTCTATATATCGCCACCCAGGTGATGCTCGCCTTAATCTGGGAGCAGTTTCACGCTCTATTAGATTTCATCGGCGATGCCGTGCTCAACACTACCATGGGGCTGTTTTTACTGAAGAACTATCCCAGGCTAATTATGTTTGTGCGCCAGGATGTCTGTTACTTCGCGCAACTAATGCTTTCCGTGCTGGTCACCATCAAGGTACAAGGGTACACCAGAGCTTTGGAATACGTCCTACCCGAGCGCCGCCTGTACCAGTACTATGAAGGCTAGGCTACCTGGGTAGAATAGGTACTCTAAGACGTGTCCGTTAACCAGGGTTAGTCAACGTGACTGCGGTCAATGCCGTTAAGTCATTAAAATGATGTTCGATATTTCAAGCCATCATACAAATTAGACACGTTCTACCAAGGCGAACTCTGCCCCGGGCACTGCACTCAAAATCGAAGGCCTTTGGGTATTTTTCATGCATCAAAGAGCAGAGATTCCAATCAGGTTTAAATTTTCGCGCGCTAGCTTATAATAATCGATTAACGAAGAAGCCAATCGAAATTGGAAATGTGGCATTTTACCATCTCTAGGAGAAGAGCAACATCAGACAAAAAGAATAAAAATTAAAAAACTAGCCCTTATATTTTTGTTTTTGTTATTTACATTGAGGATTGGGACAAGGGGATGGCTTTTCTTTGCCCCGTGCGTATGCGGCGAGATAAGAAGAAAGGTAAGTTACAAGAAAACAGAAGAAGTGGCTTCACTAAACGAAAGACTTCAGTCACGAACTCTGTTGCTTTTTGGTACACAAAGAAAAATATATTAAACTAAAGATAACGAATAAATGAGTTTGTGATGGTTTTATAATATAATTCAGATGTTAATTAAAGAGATACACCATTAAAATCAATCAATTTACTGCTCAAATAAATTTCTTTTTAAATAAATATTGCCGAACATTCCAGCCACTAATGCAAGCATTGAAAGGGATCTGCCCGCTGTGGGAGGCTTGGGAATGGGCAGGATAACAGGATCCTCCAGCATCGAGACCCTGGTCCGTGTGGGCATCGAAAAGGAGCACGGTTTGAGGTAAGCCTACTTAAATATATCATTGAATATTCCTAATCATCCATTATGGATTCCTATTCAGTCCCGATTCCAAGATGGTGGTGCTGCACGACTTTACGCCCTGCGTGGATGATGAGCTAGAGGTGAAGCGGGGCCAGTTGGTCAATATCCTGTACAGGGAGAACGACTGGGTTTATGTAATTGGCCAGGATTCTCGCCAGGAAGGCTTCATTCCCTTCTCCTACTGTACTCCCTGCAATACCCAGCTGGCAGACTTGGCCGTGAAGAAGAAACTGCCCCGGGAACAATGTCCCGAGCAGCCGATCGATGAGAATGTGCCGCTCCTGGGAGCAGACAATAAACTGGATGTGCTCTGCGACGAGGCCTTGAACCCTGGTTCGGCAAATAGCATGGAGAACCTGCTCGTGGAGCCGGAGTGCACGCCGTTTGTTAAGGAACCCTCCGGTCGCTGCATCGTTCTGTACACCTTTATAGCCAGGGACGAAAATGATTTGTCCGTGGAGCGGGGAGAGTTTGTCACCGTACTAAATCGTGAGGATCCTGATTGGTTTTGGATTATGCGCAGCGATGGTCAGGAGGGTTTCGTTCCGGCCAACTTCATCTATCCGGCGGACAGCGTGCGAGTGCTGCAGCAGCAAAAGGCCACCCTGAATGCCATGGAGACCATCTTGCAGCAGGGACAGCAGCAGCAGGGTCAGCAACAGTCCCAACATCTTCAGCAGCCCCTGGGATTGGGAACTGATGATTTGCGCTACCATGGCACCGAGCTGGTGATGCTGTATGACTACAAGGCACAGGCTCCCGATGATCTATACCTTTCGGTTCGTCGTGGGGACTGGATTTATGCCGATCTGAACAATCAAACGGTGGACGGATGGCTTTGGGCCTATGCCCCAAAGACCCGCAAATATGGATTCATACCGAAGGCCTACGCCCGACCGCCTGCCATGACGAGTCTCTGAGAAATACCCTCGTCTTTATTATCCCCATAATTAACACATATCGCATTCAGTTTAGAATTCTTTACGTTCTACATCGTGCCACCTTTCCAATGATTAATAAATTGTGCCTTAGGTTTATTTTGTATGTTTGCTTGCATAACACATTTTATACATGGGGTTATCTTTGCGCTTACATCTATTTGTAATTCATAATCCTTAGTTGGTAGGGTTGCCCATAAACGTATATCAAAAATATCTAAGATTGCTTTCCATTCAGTACCAGCTTGGGCAGCACTTGCTAGCTTCTAGGTCTAGAGAATACTAAAGCACTGACGGAGCCGAAGCAAGCTCCTCGATATGCACTTGGTTTGGATTGGATATGGATGCGTTTTACAATCGGCGCGAGTGCGTAGGGTTATGCTCAGCATAATGTAGTACGCACACGCACATCCAATTGGAGCTTGGAAGGGTCTAGGTCTACTTCAGGACCTGAGGTTCTGCTTCATTGGCCGAAGAGCAGTGCGAACAGTTGAGGTTCACGTTCCTGCAAGAGTTATGATGAATAACAAAGCTTGCCTTACGATGCCGTCTAATACTCACTTCATAGCCTCTCTGAGCTGTTCCTTCTCGTTCATTTCGTCCCGCAGCTTCTGCTGCAAGCTGAGTATGAGATCGTTTTTGTTCTGTATCTGCAGCTTTAGATGGGCAATGGTCTCCTCCTGGGCCTCAAAAATCGCCTTATATACGAGTAAACATAAGAAAACTATGACTTCAAAATGGTTATTTCCATTCATACCCGACACTCCTCCATGGACTCGGAGTACGAGGGCGGCTCATCCAGGCAAAAGAACTCTCGAACCAGCTTGCACTTACGCAGATCCTCCTTCGCCATCACCGAGTTGACAAAGATCTGCAGGCCCTGTACGCGATTGTCAAGGAAGACGGCATTAAAGTTGTCACCGAAAAGCTTCTTACGCGGCAGCATGAGGGACAGCTTTGGGAAGAACTGCTTTAGCTTGCCATTTAGCCGAACAAAGTCGGTGTAGCGCCGCATAACCAGCCAGAAGTCATTTGTTTCCGGGTTCTCGACGCGCAACTTGTACACCGTGAATCGAGCCCGTTCCTCCATCACCTCGTAACCGATTATCGGTACGCGCAGCACGGCATTGGGATCTACGGGCGGCGCCTGGGAGCCAGAGGAAAGCGTCATCTGGCTGGCGAACATGGAGTGAGAGTTGCCGCCAGTAAGGTGCGAGCTGGTCTGGCTGTAGCCCAGGCTACACTCGCTCATCCGACGCGGTGCCCTGGAGCTGACCTCTAGGCTATCACCATGGTTTCCACCCGCATGATGGCTATAGGAGGATTGGGTTAAATCCCGATGGGAACGTGCTCCGCCCAGCATGGCGGTTCTATTGGTGTTTGGGGACCTCGCGTGCTCGTAGCTGTGCGAGCTTATCCTCTGCAGACACACCTCCGACTTGGCGTTGGCCGCCGTCAATTTAGCTCCAGAGTTCCGCTCCAGAAGAGCTATGCCAACATCCCCCTCCGATTTGCTGCGCAACAGGCTGCTGTTATTGCCGTTTCGATACTTTCCCACTTGTCGCAGGTCAGGACTCGATTGGCAGCGGCGACCCAGGAATTGCCTCTGCCGGAACAGCGGCTGCTTTCCCACTAAGCGACTGGCGGAGCTGCTGCCTAGACCTTGGGCTAGAGATTTTTTCTTCGGTGATGTCGTTGTTGCTGTGCTGGCCTTCTTGAAGATTGACGACGACGATGTTTGTGCTTGTGGTGCTCTGGTAGTTCCTGTGCTGTTGTTGCTATTGTTGTGGCTCTTTCGCAGCGCCCGTAGTGACATCGCTTTGTTTGGTTGCTTTAATTTCGACTGCAGCTCTTCGGGCTACATGACTTTTAATATTTTTGTTAAATTCTTCACAAACGAATGTACGTTGTTGTTGCTGCTTTTGTTTTTTTTTTTGTAGTTCACGCAGTGTGACCATTCTCGCTTTCTCTCTTGAGAATTTCCTGACCCAATTCCCTGAGCTATCGATAACTGGCAGTAAACAGCTGTTGGTCCATCGAAAATGGAGCATGCGGTAAATATTTTTGTTTATTTCCCACAAAAATTGCTGAAATTAGGAATTTTTATTAGCACAGCGACACCAACGAGTTAATACGAAGACTCGTAAGTTTGAGTGTGGTTGAAAATGCCGAGGAAATTGCAGGTATTCTCAAAAGCCTACGCCTGCTGCTAACACAAAGCCACGACAGTCAAGAAACTCTTTCCAGGAGTCTGGAGTTTGCCAGTTTTCTCGATGCCGTGGCCTTTAACCCTCTGATGCGCACGGAGCATCGGGTGGCGCACAATCTGACACTCCAGGTACTAGCCAATAGCGTTGTTAATAATGAGGTTACCCAAAGATTGACATGGAATCTGCATGGCTCAAAGATTGCAGAGCAAGCATATGCTTCCCCGCTGGGTAGCTCCAACAACGTGCTTCTGATGATCATGTACAATATATTCCTAAGTGGTCGCGGTGGGCTAATCACCGACCAGGTGGCGCTCCAGACCTGTCTGCATCTGTGGCGGGCCCTGAATGAAGCTCAGTGCACCTACAATTTCGAGTATTTGCACTTCTTTCTGGAACACTTTATAGTGCAGAACGCACGTGCCTGCGTGGCCTGTTACCAGAAGCTGGATACTGAAGATCGAGTTGCCTTCCTGAACTACGTGGCTCATTACCTGGGCGAGAATAGCCCGAATGGTGAGGTTACCCTTTTCCTGCTGCAGCACTTTGCCAAGGAGTTCCGCCTCAAGTCGGACTGCATCCTCCGGGAAACGCTCAAGCTGAAGCACGAACTGCATCCCCGCGAGGTTCACACTCTCCTGCGTATCATTGCCAGCGTTAGTGGCTCCGAGAAGTACGCCAATGTCTATGCCACCGATCAGTCGCTGTTCATCAACGTGAGCAGCCTGCTCAGGTGCGTGGTGGCCGCGGGCAAGGAACCCGATGGCGGCGGCTTGGACAAACCCATGACAAAGCTGGAGGACGTGGCTCTCACCTCGGGCATTGATGCGGGGTACGAAAAAAAGGTCTCTTATGAACTGAAAACTCTACTCGTGCGCTGCTCTGCGAATCTTTTATATGAGAATAAGGAAAACAAGGGCTATTGCCTGGACACACAACTGCTGCCGACCCTGCTGGAGTGCACTACGATGGATGCCAGGAATCCCTGTAAGAAGTAGCTTAGTTATATTCCTGATATTCTGTCTCATTAGTAGTCATATTTAAATTAAATTTATGAAGGAAATAATCTTTTTAGTTGTTTGACTTTTAAGAAGTTTATTATAACGTATATTACTTGTAAAATGTTTAACAAATTTGTTAACTTAGTTAATAGCCCAATACTTAAATGATAAATTGGGTAAAATTTTCTTTTACATTTCGTTAATAACTCTTTAAGAGACACCCAGTGAGAATATTCATGAAAAAATAATGTCTCTTCTTAATTAAATGTTTCTGTTTGGCTCGATTTATACTTTAAAGTCATGTTAATTATAAGCGAAACTGCTTTGAATTATTTTTGTTGAATTACGACTTTTCTAAAATTTAATGCTTTTATCTTGTCTTATCCCTCCCCAAACAGTGATGCGCGAGTGGAGCATCTTAGCCATCCGCAATGCCTGCATCAACTGCCCGGAGGCGCAGCAGGTAATTGCAGGCCTAACCATGCAGGGATCGGCACCCAATGACATACTTAGCGAGCTGAACCTGGACATGGGTGCGCTTCGCATCTCGGACAGACGGCAATAGCACACACAGCAGCACACCCAGCGAGTCACGACCACTGACTGGATGGCTGGCCCACAACAAGTGGTTAGCTTGTCTTTCGCACCACGTCATCCTCCGCAGCCCCCTTACGATTCACGAGCTAATGGTATGCCAAAACTCAAATTCAACGGCATTCATAAACGCGATGTCAACGGTTTAATGGCACAGCCGGCTAAGGAGTGAGAGCGCCGCGCGGACGGAGCAATGTCGAACGATGGCTAGCGTGGCTAGCGAGGAGGATATAAAAATAGCTGCCCATGTACCATGCTCTGTGTACCATTAAAGAGAGATGCCTAAATCCATCTAAATTCTAAATTTGTGCACACAACAGCATCGGCCGAGTCGAGTTGAGTTCATGTTTATGGCGCAATTAAGCAAACGATGACGTCGGTCTGTGCCAGCAAAAGCAACAACCCCAGCGCCAGCCTCAGAGATTCCTGCCTCCGACTACATGCTGCAGGTGGCAGCTTCTCTGCCCCAGCCCACGCCCGCTCCACAGCGGCGCGTATGTAGACCGACTTTTTATGTTTATGCTGGCTAACAATGGCTACACTACGCTACGCCTGCTGCCTGCCTACTGCCTGTTGCCTTTGTTTTAGCCTGCTTCCCCGTAAAAACAGAAGAACGCAAAGGCAATCGACAACCACTGGTGGCTAGTAGCCAGTCAGTCTGTGCTCTGCCTTGGCCAGCAGCAGACGAAACCGTGTCGATCGCCGCCCGCCAGGAGCAGCAGCATACGCCAAGATCGCGCTCTTTTATTCCGTTTCGCGCTTCGCTCAGTATATTTAATTTATTTCGGTTGTTATCGGGCGCTCCGTCTCAGCGATTAACGCCAGCTCATAGGAACTAAACACATCGTCGTCGCGCCCCATAAAAAAAATAATCTGGGCCCCAGAGATCTCCGTTGCATTGTTGCAGCTTTAATGGTAAACATGTCCACTGATCTCCTGGCTATTATATAACGATAAATCAGGACGCCTGTCATTCGTAAGCGTCTATGACCTAGGAGATCAGATCCCAAATCCAAATCCGTTTCAGTATCAGAATCAGAGTTCGCTCTGGCTGGCATTGGCATTATTTATGCGGGGCATTAATTAAATACACATTTCTCAAAATTCGCGTTCTTTTACGCTTTTATGCCGCGGCGGAGGCGGAGGATGAGGATGAGGTATTCGACGTGTTGCGACGACGGTTGTGCTGTGCTCCTCCTCGGCGCATACCAAAAATACAATGGCCGCCGCCACCGCCACAGCAAAACAAAGGCTGAAATACACAAAAAAAATAAATAAATAGAAGCGAGCGTTTCGCGTTTATTTCTGTTTTGAAAAATACATATATAAAAATTTCGCCCTGTCAAAAGTGTCAATAATCGCGCCCAAAAAATAGAGACAATGAGGTGGGAATTAATGACAGTTGTCAGTCGGAGGAATCTGCTAACTAAATATAATGGCAACATGGTTTTTAAACATTAGAAGAAGATGAACGAATCTAGTACAGGCTATAGAACTTCATGCAGAGCTGGAAAAGTTCTGAAGTTTTGGTAAACATTTTAGTTCTTTCTGCATCTCTCCCCATCTGATGACGCACTTCATGACGCAAGTGGCTGCACCGCACGCCCAACTCCAACGCTGCAACTGCAACGGCCAAGATCTATTCCGGGAATAGATAGCGGAATGGCGCAGGAGTTTGAGTGGGAGGAGGCACAGAAGCTGGTGCCGCTTTTATGGGTTTTCCCCCGAAGATGACACTTTCGGCAGCCCAGTTATTGGCCGCGGAACAAAGACGGAATAACGAAAATATCATAAATTCGGAAGGCACCCACATGGCATACAAGCAAGCAGCACTAACTATGTATATGGCACTTGTGCACGCCATGCCACCTCGTCCTCCTGCTCCTGCTCGACACCCGCAACCCACCCACTCGGGAAATCGGAATAGGCGCACCTAATTCTTGGCAAATATTCCGCGAAGAGGCGAAAATCATTTTGACGAAGGAATTCGCATTTTTGTCATTTAATTTCTGTCAAACGAAAAGAACCAAAATATTAAACTGAGGAAAAGACCCAGAAATCCGCTTTTCCGAATGGGAATTTTTGGTCACCGTGGCAACATGTAAATACATAAATAAAATAAAAACGATTTATCCAAATAAACATAATTAATGGGCACGTTCTCGGCGATTCGCGCGTTGCCTGAGAAAAACTGCAGTCTAGAGAAAAATAATAGTCTTTTGTTGGGAAAAATATATTTATTTTTTGGGAGTAACAATATAAAATAAAGTTACTTAAGGGCTAAGAACCAAATGATTTAAATATTAATTTAAAACTAAATTTAGCGGTTAAGAAACCTTTTTGTTCACGCCAAAAACGCAAGGACACGAGGCAAGCTCGTATACAGGCCCACCGAGAGGGGGGGGGGGGGGGGGGATTACCCCCGGGCCCGTAGTTTTAAGGGGGGCCCGTAATTTTCAAAAGGGTACTTGGTTAAAAGTACTTGGTTACCCCCGGGCCTCGTTTTTCTCTCGGCGGCCCTGCTCGTATATATTTTCTTGGAGTTCGGCAATTCCAGTTTTAGAATCGAATTAATCGAATCACTTAAAAAAAATAGTACACATAATAATTTTAAACTTATTATGTGTACTATTTTTTTTAATTTTAAACTTATTATGTGTACTATTTTTTTTAAGTGATTCGACTAATTCGATCTAACAAAAAATACTAAAATGAAATGCTATTTAATTTATGTATATATTATGTTTCATATATATTTCAAGCTACGTTTTCTTGTTTTACCCTGCGCTGTATGTTCAGCATAAAAATAAAATATATTGTTTTAATTAGAGACAGATCTGGGAATGGGGCAGGTTGTCCGATGGCCTGACCAACGCGTAGGCCCGGCAAAAACACCTGCCGGACGATGGTCTTGGTGCCCAAGAATATCCCACATGTGTGTGCGATGTGTGTCCGCATGACTTCATTTGCCAACAGAGAGCAATAAAAGCTGGTTAAACCCGCCACTATCCCTCCCACTCACCACTCTGACACTGTCTTGTCTCGTCTGCTGTCCCCACCAGGAACGTGCGCTGTTCCATGTGCGTGTGGATTGCCCGTTGCCAACGTCCAGAGAGCCCTAGGTGGGGGAGAGAGAGTGATCCGGCAACGGAACCAGAATGAAGCGCGACCTGTCCACGTCGACCATCGGCCGGGATGAGGCCCGGCGGCCGCTGATGGAGGCATACATGTTCCAGCGTCGCGTCCTGCTTGGCTGCAGTCTGCTGATGGTGGTGTCCCTGCTCATATGGATAGTGGCCATCTCGACCGATCACTGGATAATTATATCAGGCGGAAAAGGTGAGTTTATGGCTTCTCCAAGGGATTTACTTTCTGACTTTTAAAATTCCAATCCCTTGAAGGCATTTTCATACCGGAATCGCGGCGCTTCTTCATGTCCTCGCACTCGGGACTGTGGCGGCATTGCCGAAACACCATAGTGCCCAATGCTATGAGCAACGCCCAGGTGGTACGCAATTTCAGCTCCATGTCCTATACCTCGCAGACGAACATCAACGAGGCGAAGCGGAATCTCTCGCACATGGATTTCATTAGGAAGTTCGCCCAGGAGCCGCTGGAGGCGTCAGACAACTTCACGGAGTCGGCGCGCCGTCATATGTTTGCCCATTGGGCACGCGGAGAGGACGAAGGCTTCCAGACAATGCGCAATGCCTTTCGCAACCTTGTGATGAACACGGAGGACAATCAGCGGCAGATCAATGCCACAGCAATCAAGCCCATACCCATAGATCCGCTGGATATTAAGGGAATTATTTCGAGAAACACATTTGGTTCGGCGCTGCAGCGGGTTAAGTACAACAACACCTGGTCGTACTACGTCATTCCTGAGGTGGCTCAGCTGGCCATCTTCGGAAACTGGACGGACTATCCGCTGGTGGTGCGTCTGTTGGGCACCTACATCCGCGACATCGGCATTCCTGCCTACGTGCTGAATGACGAGCGTGTGATTCTGATCCTGGTGCCGCCACTGCCACCCAAAAGAGGTGGACAGACCGCCTTCTACAGTTATATACCGAACCGTGAGTCTGTAGGTGCAATTTTTCTATGTGTATCTCTACATCCATCCCGCCGTAGAGCGCTGCAAGTACATCGACATGTTCCCCAACTCCAATGCCCTGCGCAACGAGCCGGGCTTCGATGACGAACTAATGGGTAGGTAAACCCACATTCTCTCACCCTTCCATACTCCCAACTCAAGGACGACGGCTCTTAATTGGCAGTCACTTGGTACTCCCTTTCAGACTACATCCGGACGCAGGCATCCTTTGCCTGCATCACCCTGTTCGTGATGAGCCTGGGAGCGGTATTCTCCTTCTACACGTTTATGAATCCGCGCTACATGTTCAAGCGGTTGGCTGGCGGCATCCATCTGGTGGCCGCCTCCACGGCGCTAGTGGTGATCCAGGTGCTATTCTCCTCGATTGACTACACTAAGGACCATCTCTTCTACGCGTATCCAGATGGCGCCGAACTGACGTGAGTGGAATATACGGAGAAATAACGACTTTCTGAAAATTATCTTTATTTCTAGCTATGGTTACGGGGTGTACTTGGCCTGGTTCACATTCGCGGACAATATTTTGTGCGGTCTTATGTTCCTCTGGTATTCTGGCAAGAAGAAAGGAGCCAAGGCTCCGAACGACGAAGTGGCAATGGCCGATGAACCCACCATCATGGGCAGATAACGCTCTGGGGGCCACGATTACAGGGCACCTCATTGGATGTGTCCTCCTGAAACCAAAGACAAAGCAATTGACCTTGCTTTTCATTTCACTTTTGTTATTTGTTTGTTTTCCTAAAGGCTGTATCTAAAATGTTCGCTTTATAACTATAAGAATCTCAGAATCAATAAAGGAATTATTTTCAGTCAATTTTTAAATTCCGATTACTTGTACTAGCTTTTGGTATCGGTAGCTTGCCTAAAATCGATTGTGGTAATCGGGCGAGGAAAACCGGATGGGAAGTTAAGATCTTGATTTAATAATTTACCAATTATTTATTTGAATGGCGAACCCAAATGTATATGACTTGAAACTTTATGCCTTCAAGATCAAAAATATCCGCACTCGAGTTATTTTTATCGATACATATACAATTTTGTTGATCCCCATTTGAATTTGTTAGCCACTGCCATGCGCATCAGCTGTTAAGATGTTTACATGCCTTTATATTGAGAATAATAACTTTTAAAGGCAATAATTATCAAATAAAATTATAATTCTTATAATATAAACTCCAAACCTAAACCTAAAATAAACAATATGGTAAATAAATACACTAAAGCGCTTTGATTAGACTAAAATAATTAATTACCAGAAATTCAGGATTCTCTAGAGCCGGATGTGTTCACCATCCAAACCAAGGAGCTTTCCGCAGAGGAGAGGCAAAAACTGGAGGACCAAAACAAACGTGGATTGGTGACAGAATTCAAGGCCAACAAGCTGGAAATAGATGCCCAGAGGAACTGGGACATATTCTACAAGCGGAATGAGACTCGCTTCTTCAAGGACCGCCACTGGACTACAAGGGAGTTCAAAGAACTGCTGGACCAGGATTCAAGCGGCGACAAACGCACGCTTTTCGAAGTGGGGTGCGGTGTCGGAAACCTCGTGTTCCCGCTTCTTGAAGAGCAGACCAGCGAGGAACGTTGCTTTAGCAGCGGCAGATTCTACTTCTACGCTTGCGACTTCTCACCCCGAGCCGTGGGCTTTGTACGCTCCAACCCGCTGTACGATCCCACCCAGATAACGGCCTTTCAGTGCGACATCACGACGCAACAGGTCCACGAGCACATACAGGAAGGAAGCCTCGATGTCTGCACCCTGATCTTTGTACTCTCGGCCATAAATCCGCAAAAATTTATGGATGTAGTGCTAAATCTGTGGAAGCTACTCAAGCCAGGCGGATTGGTGCTTTTCAGGGACTACGGACGGTACGATATGGCGCAGCTTCGTTTCAAGCCGGGCAACAAGATAGCCGATAATCTGTATGTGCGTCAGGACGGGACCCGCAGCTACTTCTTTTCCGAGCAGGAGGTGTCCCAGCTGTTCCGGGACAATAGCTTCGAAATAATAAACAATGCCTACGTGCACCGACGAACACTTAATCTCAAAGAGGGCGTAGATGTACCGCGCATCTTCCTGCAGGGAAAGTTCCGAAAGAAGCACGAATAGTTACGTATTTAGTTGTTGTATTTATTTTAAATCAATAACATGGTTCAAGTCAACGTTCAATAAATATTTGTATGTATATATTAGTTTACACATGCCTTTATATATGTATATATATGCTAATAAGTGACAGAACTAATCCGGTTTCCTGTAGAATTCAATTGAAGTTGCTTGGTGAACCCAACGCTGGCCGAATGTGTGCCTTGTCTTAAAACGAGTGAAATGCACCGGGATGTGTGTGTGTATCTGTCTCTACCTTTCCCCGAAAGTAAAGCATCGTTTCCCCTATGATTTGAGGCAATTTGCATGCAGCAGAGCATTCCGTGTATATAACTGTCGTTGACGTCCTAGCAACACTTAGCCTAACCAACAACTGGGCTTTGGAATATACGATAGATGCATACATACATACATGAGCACGAACAACTAAGGAATCCCATCATCAAATTCAACAAATTCAAACGATCCCTAATCCATAAATTCAAATAACATCTCCCGCCGCCTCCGGCTCCCGTTTCGGCTAATACACAGCGGTTGAGGTGGTGAATACAAATATAGTAGCGGCGGCGACGGAAGAGTAGCTGGCTCCTTCCCTTCACCACCGCCGGAGCCCTTGCAATTGTTTTAAATATATATATACTTGATGCTTGAATTTGGCTAATCGGCTTGCGCACTCTACTCCACCGCCGCCGCTGACAGGCCATGCTCGGCCAGCTTGCCGCCGTTGCTGCTGCTGTGGCCCAGCGGCGCCATTTCGATGCTGGAGTCGAAGCTTTTGGTGAGTAGTTCACTGCTGGTCACCGAGTTGGTGGTGCTGCTCAGCGCGGGCAGGGGAGTGACATTCACGGCCATTACACCATCGTTGAGGTCGCTGTCCACGCTGAAGCTGTTGCTCCCGTTCTCGTTGATCAGCGAGAGCGTTTGAAGGGGCAGCACATCGCCGCCTGTGAGTTGCATTCCCACATCCCCACTTGTTGAGTTCGCACTGGGATTCTCCGCCTGCAGCTGGAGCAACGAGTTGCGTTGCGTGTGCTTATCGAACTTCCGCTGCGGAGGCTTAGGCGGCTCCTTGTCCTTCTCCTTTTCCTTATCTTTGGACTTCTTGAAGCCGGCAATAAGGGCCTTGTGTGCTTGCGCCTTGATCCCCTCCATGCTGGGTCGCATGATGGAGGTGCGCGAGCCAGAGCTCTCCTTCTCCTTTGTCGATGGGGACTCCTTGGAGCCGGGTTCCGCCTCCTCTGTCACGCTGGCCAGCTGCTGTGGCGCCTGTTGCATGGTGAGGTCTTGCACCTGGATGGGTATGTCGTCGGGCAGTTTTTTCGTGCGGAAGGAGGCGTTGGTAATCATGGATTTGGACACTGATGTAGTCACTGTCGTGGTGGCCGGCGTCAAGGCCACACTCAGACCCATAGGACCGTCGTTGGGCTGACCAGAAGGATTGGCGTGCAGCGAGTTGCGCACCGCACTGGTTACCAGGATCAGCTCCGAGTACATCTCGTAAGTGGCCCGGTTATGGATGTCGTCCAGCGTCTGAATAGCTATTGTGCCATAGCCATTGAACATGGCGAAGTAGATGGCGTGCACCAGTTCGATGAGAAAGGCGGCGGACAGTGGAATGCGTGGCGAGGAAGGTTTGGGGAAAGGGGTTCCCGTCGCCGGATCGGAGCTGCAAATGGAAGGGGGTAATTACACAAGCTTAACCTTAAGTGTGGCTCTCCGATAGTTACCCATAACTCATGCGGTGGCCGTGGCCCGACTTTGTAGTGAAGCCCTGGTTGACCAGCTGCGATGTAACGCGGCACAGGTGGAGTAGCGAGGATTTCTGCGTCTGGCTAACCTGTTGGTTGTAGCAGAAGAGCAGGGCCGTGAGGATCCGCATGCGGTTCTGGGCGTGTATCGACTCGATGCGCTGGTGCGGACCCCACTTGACCTCCCTGTTGCAGTTCTCCTCCCATCGCCGAAGGTCCGTCATGGGCAGGTTCTTTAGCTCGTGGTAGACGGACGTCTGGGCCAGGATAGGCATGCGGAAGGCCACCACGCGCTGGCCGCCATCGTCGGTGGACACCTCGCCGTTGTAAATGCAGATGAGCAGCGTCTCGACGCCCCGGGCCGCCTTCTTATCGCCCCCGGCCACCGAGTGCAGGTACGTGTAGATGAGCACCGGAATAAACTGCAGCGGAAACTTGTGCAGAGTCAGCTCCGGTGAGCGGTAGAAGGCCAGCAGTTGCTGACAAATGTCATGCACCATAGCCTCATTGCGTTGACGCTCGTTGAAGATGGTAAAGATGGCCTCGGCGATCTCCGGGTCAGTTTCGTGCTCCACAACGAACGCCTCCGCCTCGGCCGGCTGGCCCCGCGTCCGCTGGTAGTCCACCAGCCAGTCCCGCACCAGTTCGGCCATCGTCCTCACCCACAGCAGCTGCAGTAGCGATCTGGAATCGAAATGTTAACGAAATCCGCTGCCAATGTCAGACTTCCAGGTGGTCATCAGTCATCGCTGCCTATGCTCACCTTGACCCTGGTTGACAGCTGGAAATCTAGTAACAACTGGTGGGTCTCAATTGGCGAGTTGCGTACAAGTTTTTTATATCAGGAGTGCCGCGGGTTATGTTGTAGCAGTGGCTAATTAATTTATCTACCGTCTCTCCGCTGCTGCTCCCTCTTAATTTTTTCCCCTAAATAAACCAGGGCGGCGTGCATTGATTATATTCAGGGTTGGCTTGAAGCCTTTAGAGTCCCTGGAAGACTCAGTGTGGCCACACTTTTGAATTTTAAAATTACCGCTACGGCCACATGAATTAAAACAAGAAAGGAAGCCTACTTCGGCATGCCGAAGTTTAAATACCCTTGCAGTAAGTAAGAAGAAGAAAAATCTTCTGACTTTTTCGTTTTCTCGGTTACTGACATAAGATAAATGTAGCGTAGGAAAAATGTTGCGAACGACAAAT
The DNA here is from genome assembly GCA_008042635.1 of Drosophila nikananu. Classification (NCBI taxonomy): domain Eukaryota; kingdom Metazoa; phylum Arthropoda; class Insecta; order Diptera; family Drosophilidae; genus Drosophila; species Drosophila nikananu. The sequence continues at coordinate 146,257 of VNJV01009246.1, read as the reverse complement.
GTTGCGAACGAAAAATGTTGCGAACGAACTAAATGAATTTATAAATATATTCCTATGGCTGCAATATGATATAGTGGTCCGATTTGAATAAAATTAAAACCGAAATTCTGGAATAATACAAAGTGTCTATGTCTCATATTTTATGAAAATATGTGGAAAATTAAAAAAGTTATAATTTTTGTCATTAAAATGTACCGATCTTTCGTATATAGCTATATTATATAGTCGTCCGATCCGGCTCGTTCCGACATATATAGCAGTGAGAGCTTATAGAAGACTGTCTGCAAAGTTTCATCCAGATAGCTTCAAAACTGAGGGACTAGTTTGCGTAGAAACGGACAGACGGACATGGCTAGATCGATTCGGCTTTTGATGCTGATCAAGAATATATATACTTTATAGGGTCGGAAATGTCTCCTTCACTGCGTTGCAAACTTCTGACTAAAATTATAATACCTTGCAAGGGTATAAAAAGCAGATATTTATTTATAAATGTACAGTGGATCGCAGCTTATTTCGTGCAGTCAAGAATTTAAAGTTAAAGCTATCACTGCTGTTAAAAATGAAAGATATCGAATTATATATTAAATCGCAAAAAAAGCATTCATATTTATAAAGAATGTTAATTGCTTATTTATTTATTTAGCATAGTGCGAAATTTCTACTGAGCACATATTTTGGCTGTCCTGCGTCTGAATAGCATTAAAATGTGAGCATGTTGCTCTTTTTAAAATCTAGTTTTTTAGATTAAATTTACCAATCTTGATTACGGACTAAAAGAGGTCTTTTGTGGCATAAAGCATTGCTGGATTTAAAGGACGTTAATCTCTTATTATATAAAGCTTATTTAATACAAAAAATGGCGGTCACTTCATCATCCTCTTCACAATGTCCACGGGAAAGGGGAAGACATAGGATCTGGTCTGCTCGTTACAAATGGTGTTCAGGGTTTGCAAGTAGCGCAGTTGCAGGGCAATCGGATTGGCCTCCATGATGTCAGCCGCCTCCTTCAGCGCCGTAACCGCATCCCGCTCGCCCTGGGCGGCGGCTACCTTGGCCTTGGCCTCTCGCATCGCCTCCTGCTCCACAGCCAGGGCGCGTTTTAACTGTTCAGGCATGACGATCTCCTTACTGGTAGATGATAGATCATTGGTCATTGAATAATCGGATGAAAAACAGTATTAATTACATTTCCACGCGCTCTACACGCACGCCCCATGCCTCTGTGGTGGTATACAGAATGGCCTCTATCTGGCTGGACAGATACTCCTTGGAAGAAAGCAGATCCATTAGCTTGTGCGTACCGGCCACGTTTCTTAGTGTGGTCATGGACAGTTTCTCAACGGCGTCCTGGGCATCCGACACCTGCATTATCGCATCGTACGGACTTTTGATGCTGAAGTACACCACTCCATCAATGCTGATAGTTACCATGTCCCGCGTTAGGATCTCTTGCCGTTGTAAGCCGAATGAACTGGTGCGTATGTCCACTATGCGCAGTTCGTCGATGCAGGGCACCAGAAAGATGACGCCGGGTCCGCAGGGCGGCTTCGGACGCAAACGGCCCAGGCGCATCACCACGCCGCGTTGAAACTCGTTCAAGATCCTAATGCAGCACAAGAGGGACCAGGGCAACAGAAGAGCGATTAAAATAATCGACAGCACGTAAAAGGTCTTCTCAACACAACTCGGCGGTACATTCTCGGCTGGCGAACACTACGATTAGTTTTCAAACAACATGGATATGTTATGGATAAAACTTACACGTTTCCACATTTCGCTGCGGCATGGGGGATTCGTCGAGGAAGAGATTATGCGAGGAACTCTGAGCCAGATCCCCTGGTTCGGGCGCGGTGGATTTCTCCTCCATTACGGTGGATTTAGGAAAGTGATTTAGGATGACAGTGTATTATTCTAGGACTAGGTCTACGTGGGCAATAAATAAACTCTCGTCCGAAATGACAGCAAAAGGAAACGCTCTTGACTTTGGCTAGTTGCTGGAGATGGAATGGAATCCGTTTCGGTATCGCTAGCTGGGCGAATGATGCATATCCTGGGCCGGCTCCACGCGTCTACGGGGCCGCCAAGCTTCTAGCAGACGCATCATGAAATGAGCCACCACAAAGAAGACCAAGAACCAAGAACCGTGCTGCCACACTGCGTACACCAGCTCGCTGGTGGTAAACGAGCGCTCCTGCATAACGCGATCATAGACCTTAACTGTGCGCAGGGCCACATCCTCCCAGTTGTAGAGCGTCTCCACCAGCTCGTTGCATCTGTAAGGACAAAGCACAGGCTTCGTGTGGCTCTTCTGGTCCAAAACAGGTTGGGCCAGTTGGGGCGTAGAAGTAGTAGCTGCTTTCACCTTGTTCGCCTTGTTTCGTCGCCGCTTTCCACGTCCATTCGACTCCGTTGGCACGTGATTATTTAACGCCGACGGCGCCGGGGGATTGACCTTAAACGAGCACCTTAGATGTCTCTCGATAGCCACTAAAATGCCAGTGTATATGGCGTCAATCTCCGGCTCTGCCAGCAGTATCAAGTTCTTGGGCAAAACCTCTGGAATACCGCCAACACTGGTGGAGACCACCTGCAGTCCGCAGGCGGCTGCCTCAACGATGGCCATGCAGTAGGCCTCCGTAAGGGACGTATTCACGAAGATGTGGCCACGCACCAGGTGGTCGCGCACTTGGGAATGATCCACAGCGCCCACCATTTCCACTCGATCTTGCATGTTTGTCTTTTCGCGAATCTCCTCCAGAAGATCCCGCTTTGGGCCGTCGCCCACAATTATAAAGTGTACATAGGGAATGTTCTTAAAACGCGGAATAATGCCGGCTAACAGATCGATGCCTTTTCGATAGACGAGGCGTGACGCCACCACAATGTTAACTGCGAAAGATTGGAATTAAGTTGACAATAAGACCGTGGTACTCCCTCTGCTTACTCGTGCCATTGCTGGGTCGCTGTTGGGGATCGGGGGTAAACAGGGCTGTGTCCACGGCATTGGGAATAACTGAAACGCGGTGCTTGGCCACTCGGGCCCTCAAGACCGTGTTCTCCTTGCCGATGTGCGATACACATATAGCATGATTGACCATACCCAGGTTGACCTCCAGCAGATTGTTGGTCAGGGCAGCAGAGAGATCCGCGAAGCCAAACAAGCTGTGATCGGTAAAGACGGTCTGGAAGAAGCGGGGAGAAGGTATTTAAATCTTGGATTCCCAGTGCTGGTTAAGCCTTACCTTTAAGCCCAATAGGGAGCCCACCATCAGCGCCTCGTGGGCCAAAGCGCTGAAGGCCGAGTGACCGTGGACCACGTCGACGCGCTCCCGCAGCAGCACCGCCCTTAGCATGGGCACATTGCAGACGGCAGTGGGCAGGATGCACTGGTTGTAGCAGACCTTGATGGGCAGATAGTAGATCTTCATGCCACCCGTAACGTACCGGACGCCACTGCATTTACCATAGGCGTGGGTCAGCACCACAACCTGCCGGTTAGAGGTTCAATAAAAATCGTTATCTTTGTGGGTCGCTATCAACTCGCCTTGTGGCCCTGCCGGAGCAGCATTTGCGACAGATTGTACACGTGCTCCTCCACCCCGCCGATGCTCGGGTAAAAGAAGTCCGACACCATGCAGATCCGCATCTTTCAGCCTTTAGTTCTTCCTCCAGACGAAGAGTTGTCATTCCTTGATGGAAAACCTAAAAAAAATTGCCAAACAAAATTAACATAAATGCTGAAGGTGTGACCAGATGGTTAAAAAACTAACAGCCGTGAAACAGCTGATTGGCTGCCAGAGAAGCCCCACTCGATAATATCCATATAATCACGGGAGCCCACTCACGACCCGTTGGACTGTTGGGAAAAGTTTTGTGTTTTTTGTTGCGTTTTCTTCTTCATGGCTGAAACATGCAGAACTCCAAGGCCAAAATGGACGAATTCAAGAGCAAATTCATGGACCTCCTGCACAAACAGGTAACCAGTAGCCACACGGCTGTGTAATGGCCGGAAGTAATCAGTTTTCCCTTCTGCAATGCTTTGTTCCGCCCACCAAACACACGCACACACAGACGAACCGACAAATGAAAATTCCTGCCATGGGCTTTTCGGATTACTTCATCCAAACGGTGACTACGGACACCTCGCCCAGCCATGAAGCGGATGCACCGGATGCGGCGGCGGCCGCGGGACAAGCGAACGCACAAAAGTCAGACCAGGAAATCCTGGAGGCCATCGAACAGTGCTACTACAGCCCCGACAGCAATCCACAGCTGTACGAGCTCAAGGTAAGCAGGTGCTGGTAGCTGTGAACACCCACTCGTTAACTGCCTCACACGATCTCCCGCAGAAAGTTCTCAACGATGGCATCGACAACGAGCTCATCGAGGTCACAATTGCACAACTGCGCACCCAGCAGAAGGTTCTGACCAAACAGGTTCTGCAGAACATACTGGAGCAGCGGAATGCGTGCAGCAGCGAGTTTGCGGCAATCAACGACACCCAGAAGAAACTGGAGGAGTCTCTGTGGACGTGCCAGAAGGCGAGATCCTACCTGAATTTCGCCCGCACCAATCTGACGACCACGAGCCTGGAGATTCTGGCCAGCTATCGCAAACGAGAGGTGCTCAAGGAGGTGTTGGATACCCTGGTGGCCATCAAAAAGCTGGTAAGAGATGGTACTAACCATTCTGTAATCCAGGTTAATTCCTAATGACTTCCAGCGCACCACCGACGTGGAGGTGCAAAAGCTGCTTGCAGACCACAACTACAGCGCTGCCATTGCTTTGCTGCTGCAGTGCAAGAGCTCGGCAGAGGCCTACATGCAGTTCAACTGTGTACAATCGCTGTCAAAGAAGCTGCAAGAGACAATGCTGCTCATGGAGTTCCAGCTAGACACGGTGCTCAACGAGATGGTTCTTGGCTTCGATGGGCGCAAGTATGCCAAGCTGCAGGAAGCCTACAAGCTGGCAAACAAGTCCCTTATGGCAATGGACCAACTGCACATCAACTATATCTCGGCTATACACTCGTCGGTGAACTCCGTTTTACGCGGCTATAGCGATGCCGGCCAAGATGACCAGGCCAAGCCGCTCTACGAACAGCTGTGCGAGCAGTTGAGCGTAGAGAAGCTTCTGCCCTGCTTGATCAGCCTTTGCAAAACGTTTTGGACCATTTTGGCCTCCTACTACCAGGTGGTGATGTGGCACAACAATTACAAGCTGTATGGACAGGATGAGGAGGACTCGCCCGATATGTACATCCAACAGAAGCTGAAGAAGGGACAGTCGCGCGTGTGGAACGATATTCTGACCAAGGTGTGCCTGTTCCTGCAGGCGGCCAAGCTGAAGACGCTCAAGTACGACCAGTTCATCCAGGTGCTGTCTGTTGTGCAGCGCCTGAAGAAGGTCGGCCTGGAATTCTGTGGCGAGCAATCGGAGAAGTTAATCGAGACTATGCAGCAGCAGAGCGAAGAGTTCTTCCGCCGCTACCACATCTGCTGTGTGGAGGAAATCTGCCTGTTTCTGGACAACGAGTCATGGACGCCAGTTGACTCATTTGCGCACATTCTCCAATTGCCGGTGAGTAGCTAAGCACCGAATTATCCAGACTTAAATTTTAAATTGCCATCTTGATTTTTTGCAGGACTTCCGATCGGTTCGGCACACTTTAAAACGCCACAAATCCCCGACAACCGCCTTGCTGGCCTCCTCCTCAAACAACTCTCCCATTAGCAACAATAACTGCGACGAGCTAGTGTCCGTACACTCCCAGGATGGCGGTGGCAGCTCAATCTATGGTTCCTTTGGCTACTTTTTGCGCTTTTCCGAAAAGAGCTCGCCCTTTGACGGCGGTCTAGACGCTGCCATGCTGGAGGAGGACATTCTTTCAGGCATTGTGGACGAGGCTTCGTGCTACTTCAGCGAGGAAAGCGATGACGAGCAAAAGAGCCTGCAGAGCAAGGAGTTTGACGACACCAACAAGTAGGAAAAGATGCTTGCTCTCTTTAATGCATTCTATATGGTACTTCTCTTTCCATAGCCAACTGCTGGTAAATAATACCGCCTTGAATGTGCTGCGCTGCATAGGGAGATATCTGCAGATGTGCAAGTTGCTGCACTGCATCTCGCCAAAAATAGTGGCTAGCATGCTGGAGCTGATTGACTTTTACGCTTACGCTGTGCACGAGATCTTTGCCAAGGATGCGGTGAGTAATTTTCTTGCTTCAATCTTTTAATCTTACTAATTCAAACCCATTTTGTAGCTTGTGGCCACAGATAATTTGCATACGCCGCGGCTGGAGCAACGCCTGCGTGCGGTGGAGGTCAAAGTCCTGCCTCAGATCAAGCTGTGGCCCCTAAACTTTTCCTCGCTGGTAGGGATCCTTTTGATCAGAACTAGTTGAGTTCAAATTTTATTATTTGAGCTCATTTGCAGGCCAACAACGAGCTAGCCAACCCTGATACACTGTACGGGCTCTCCCAGCGCATCGTGGCGGTGGAGGCGGGACGCAGCATGCTTCAGCAGTTTCACATTCTTCAGCATTATCTCAACCATTTGCTGCCCCTCGCCGAGCGTCCCACACTGAGCAGCTACCTGGAGTACAGCGAGTATATGGCGGATCTGGCCAAACCCGTTTACACGTGCGTCACGTCGCGCGTCATAGATCTGTCTGCGATTCTGGCCCAGATGGCCAAGGTCAAGTGGGATGTGAATCATGTGATACACCAGCACAGCAGCTACAGCGATGTGCTGAACAGAGTAAGGAGGTGCAAGCCTTGCACAACAAGGACATACCCAGGATACAAGGAACTAATTACAAATACCTATTTGCAGAACATACAGAGCTTTGCCATGTGCCTGGAGGAAATCGCAAAGGAGGTGCCTGTGCCCAGCAAGCCGGTGTGGAATTCCATGGCGCATGTGGCCACCCATCTGCTGGTTGAGGGGTGCGTTCATATCTTCTACTCTGCTTAATTTGCTCTCTAATTCGACATTTTTTAAGGTTCTCAAATGTGAAGAAATGCTCGGCGGGCGGACGAGCTCTCATGCAGCTGGACTTTGCTAACTTTATGTCGTTCCTCGAACTAATCTCGATCCAGAAGTACCCGCAGCACCGCTCCTACGTGGATGTGTTCATCAAGACGTACTACTTTGCCCCCGAGCAGTTCGAGCAGTGGATCGAAAAGCAGCGCCTGGGCGACGAGTACTCCACGAAGCAGCTGATCAGTCTGATTCAGTGCATCTGTGTCAGCGACAAGCGAACGCGCCAAAGGTTGCTGCAACTCCTCGACGGCGGTATAAGCAATGGCAATGGCAATGGTTTGGCCATGTCGCCACAGAAGAACAACCCGGAATCCGTTTCCGGCTCGAATCTAAGCAGCGTTATATGAACTCCTCTTTTATTATTTTATTATGTTATTTATTTTGTTATTACCCGCGGCTAACCCTTTTGTTAGTAGATCAATCTCGTGACATTCTCTCTATGTATTTAACATTCCGTTTAGTGCAAATTAACCTCTTGTTTAGACTTAAAGATTTATGGTACCTTAGTTTTACGGGCGATCTCCATGATGTACTTCTTTTCGAACTTCGAATCTCTATCTGAACCCTTTATCTCATCGTGACCCCTTGAGTGCAATCTTTTCTTTTTCCTTTGCTCTCTCAGATGCAACGTGACCTAAGTACCTAGAGAAAGCAGACAAACATATATATATAATTATATACACACAAAACACTATGATTAAGATGCATGCCTGAATGCCTATTTATTTTTACCACCTATTGTGTAATATTTATTTGCAGCAGGAAACAATGGACAAATAATTGTAAATCAACTCGAACGCAACACAGAAACACACAAAACATAAACTAACTATTTAACAATTGAAACTACACTAGCAAAGATTACATATTTTGAGATATGCATATTACAAACGACAAACAGTGCTTTATCATTGGGGATGTTGGAAATATGTGTGGTTTTTGGAATAGCACCTCCTTTTTTAAGGCATGATCGTGAAAAATTTTCGAATAATATATTTATGTTATTTTATATACATATGTATGTCATATTATAATAACGAGAAGATTATGGCGTATGATTTTATTTCAGAATACCCAAGTTTACTAAGTTCTATTTTAAAGCCGCATGCAACGTATCTACATATATTATTCTCAAAAAGGTTATTTGCCTCCTTGAAACGGGGGCAGGTGGTGTCAGTGATTCGCTTTGAGCCCGCCAAACCGCTGAACTTAAATAACTTCAAGTGATGTCTATAGCAATTGTACTCGTATGCCATCGTGAAAACGCATTGCGAGCGGCTGGACCGGTGGTCCATCGAGGTGGTGTGAATCTGCACCTCTATCGATATGCCAGTTAAGCAATTAGTGTCCTATGCTAATGGTAAGAATGTTCTCATACGTGCTGTCCAGTTGATAAATGATATTTTTGGTACAATCTACTCCTTCAAAGATAAACTGTCGTTTTAAATTGCAATATCGATTACTTCAACCAATCGATAAGAGCCATCGAAAACACAGCCCTGGTGTTACCTCTCAAAACAGTTGCCAGCCCCATAAAATATAAATACACTATCCCTGGAAATAATATCGATATATTGATGTTTTGATTTCATGAAAATTAGCGCGAAAGGAAGCACAAAACATAAAATCCTTTATTGACAGTGCACAGCGCAACATGGAAAACCAAATAAATTTGGAAGTAAATAAGCGGGAGATGCGCTCATTCCTGGTAGCCCGCGAACCCTCCATCGACCGTCGCTGCCGCCCGCGCCCCAATAAAAAAATGCGTCTGTTCGAACATATCCAGGAATCAGAGGAGGAGAGCTTTTCCGAAGCCTCGGAAACGGAATCTGAGTTCACGGCTGGTGGCGTAGACGCTGCATCCACGGCCACGAGCAACGCGGAAAGTACGAGCGTAGAGTCGGGGCCCCAGGTCTTCCTGCGCCTGCGTCCCGTTAGCGAATCCTCAAAGGCTTATTCAATCTCGGAAGATGGGAACGTATTCATCACCAGCTATAAGGTGGACTCGTCCAGCAACAATGTAAACCGCATGGAGAAGCACTTTGGCTTCACCTCCATCTTCGATAGCTATGTAGACCAGCGGGACATATACGACATTTGCGTGGGCCCTAGGATCAGCGAGGAAGAGTGTGTGACCATTATGACCTACGGTACGTCGGGCTCTGGAAAAACCTACACCCTGCTCGGTAAGTGTCCTGTGTCCAGTAATCTTTGGCTCATTACTAAAGCAAACCCTTCCTCAGGCGATGATGTGAGCGCAGGCATCATTCCCCGTGCCCTGGAAAATATTTTCACCATATACAAGGACTCGGTGTACCACTCACCCAAGCTAAAGCTGATCAATGGCTGCATTGTCTTTCTGCAGGATGACGCCTCCCTTAAGGAACTGCAAATACGGAAGAAGCTGCTTGATCTGTGTCCTGACATGGGCGACCCTTACCAGCGGCTGAGGCAAATGATTAACGAAGATCACACGTTTGAGACAAAGCAGACTAGCGACGAGTCAGTTCTAATTTGGGTGTCCTTTGTTGAAATCTACAACGAGCTGGTGCACGACCTGTTGGCCATTCCACCGAAACAGGCAAAGATGACTGAGGTGCCGCGTAAGAACCTGAAAGTCGTGTGCAATAAGGGCCATGTGTTTGTTAAGGGTCTGACCAGTGTCTTCGTAAAGAGCAGCGAAGAAGCGCTGAGATTGCTGCGCTTGGGCCAACAGCGTTCCACATACGCTGCCACATCGGTGAACGCCAATTCCAGCCGATCGCATTGCGTCTTTACCGTAGACATACTAAAGTACAACCGATCAGGCATCACAACACAAAGCTCGTACAAGTTCTGCGACTTGGCGGGCTCCGAGCGAGTCAACAACACTGGCACCACTGGCCTGCGTCTCAAGGAGGCCAAGAACATCAACACATCACTAATGGTCCTGGGCCGTTGCCTCGATGCTGCCAGCACGGCCCAGAAGAAAAAAAACGCCGATGTCATTCCGTATCGGGACTCCAAGCTTACGATGCTGCTGCAGGCTGCACTGGTGGGCAAGGAGAAGCTGGCTATGATCGTTACGGTCACTCCCGTAGATAAATACTATGAGGAGAATCTGAATGTACTCAACTTCGCCTCGATTGCTAAGAATATAGTGTTCAAGGAGCCTGTTATCAAGCAGCATCGCATTAGCTATGCCGGCTTCATGGAGTTTTCGAAAATGGCACCCGACGAGGGCGGCAACGAATACACCAAGGAGCTGGAGGATGAGAACGTCAACCTTCAGCTGGAGGTGGAACGCCTTAAATACGATCATGTGCTGCAGATGCAGTTGCAAGAGGAGAAGCTTCGCAAGGAACTGACTGAAACGTTCCAGGAGATAATCCGAAACAACAAGAAACAACACGAGGACGAGTGCGAGAAGAGACTGTTGATTGCAGATCGGGAAACAGAGTTCAAGGTTCGTCAAGTTTTCGAATATTGTTAGTATATATATTAATAATCGATCTTCGACAGCTCTCCGCTCAAAAGCGTCGCTTTGAGGAACAAATTGAAGACCTCAAAGATGAAATAGAAGACCTCAAAGATGAAATTGAAGACCTGAAGAATCCTACCCATGACAGGGATAGTGGGGATGAAGACATTGAGGAGTCAGGGTCCCCCATTGAGATCATTGATGACGATGAGTAATCGTTTAAGTTTAATCGTTAGTTATGTTAATTGTCTCTATTATTGTTAAAAAATTCATGGAATTGTCGAATAAATGTATGAATTTTACACCCGGTTGTTCTACAAAATATTTCCAGCAAAAAGACTACCGAGGAAACAGCAACGAGCACTCCGTAAGCTATCCACACCCATTGCAGATCATCCATCCGCAGCGCAGTAAAACTCTTCACCATATCCCTAAGACTGGGATCCTCTAGGCCGGCCAAGCTCGCCTCGGTCATGTCGTAATGGTGCATTCCCACCCAGAACTGGTACAGACCGTTGGCCCTTACCTCCAGTATCAGCTTGCTGACGGGCTCGGCGAACCAGGAGCTCTGCGGCCACTGGAAGGAAAGCAGGGCCAGGGACCACAGGCACGCGTCCATGGAGTAGATGAAGAGCTGTCGGGTAAACCGCTTCTGCTGCTCACTGAACAGCGTCCAGTGCAGTCGGGAGGCGAAGTAGGCACTGCTGGCATTGCCTCCACTTCTCAGGTGTTGGTACTCACTCACATTGACGACCAATAGATTGAGGTGCCGGTCCACCACTGTGTGCAAGTCCTCGGGCGTGGTCACCAGATGCATCCGCGTACGGCGAAGATCACTGAAGCTTCGCGCCTGAAACTCTCGCGGGGGATGCGCCATCATGGTCTCCAGAGCTGCCTCAAAGATACTGCTTACGTTGAGGCCCACGATGCCCAGCATCAGGTAGATCCATCGATTAGAACAGCCTCTCCTTGGCGATGGCAGCCTGAAGGACTGGCCCAAAACCCCACGCAACGCCCTGTCGTTTAGCAAAAAATCCACGATGCAAATATTGCCGTTCTTCAACAGCCGAAGGAGGCACAGAACCAAGCCAAAGGTATAGACAACGATTAAGGCCAGGAGCAAATTCGGGGCGCTGCTTAGGTGCCAATAGATGTCCTTTAGCGGAATCTCTTGTGCCACAGGTATCATAAGGCAAATGTGGGTCAGCTCCAGGGGATAACTTGTGCGTGGCAACTGCTCTCCTCTCTCCAGCATCAACATGCTAGCCGGGACATCAATCTCTTTGCCCATCTCCCGAAGCTCGTTCGCATGGAGGAATCGTCCGGGAGTAACCTCCTGAGTCAGCTGTAGCGTGGCATTCAGTTTCCAGGCCAGGACATGAATGAAGCGGCCGACGGACCCGGCCAGGACTTTTTTACCCGTGCGTCTGTCTACATATAGAATCGAGCGCGGCAGCCATTGGTCGGGTATCACAATCAGTGGATGACCTGCCATGTTGGGAAAGTGCTGGTCAAAGATGTGGGATGATTGTAAAGGTTTTTTCTCTGTTCGAAAGTTTGGATATCGGTGGTATCTGTAGAAGTAGAGCCGCTCATCGGAAGCCAAGAGGCAAACTACGTTTTGAATACGGAAATTCGCGCTGGCTTGTAGAAGAGCGTCCATTCTCGTAGGGTCTGATGAGCTGTTGGCTACATACAACACGACCTTCTGCTGGGGAAACTCCTTAAGTGAAGTGGCCAAATTTTGGAGTAACTCTCGGTCCAATTGTAATTCACATCCAGGAAGGCAAAGAACATATAAAGACCGAGTTAACTTCTGGTCTATCGGGTGTACATCTGTGGATGAGCGGATGACCACTGGAATTCTTGGTTTCCCAAAGAGAACCCTTAACCAGGATTCAGGACAATAGTCATTGTGGATTACCAGCGCACAGAGCGAAGATTCCTCAGCAGCTCTAAAGATGAACTCCAGAGGGGAGCCACAGACACCCCTGATTAAAATGGGTGTAAAGGCGACAAATAATTTCAGAGCTGTCCACATGGTGGGCCTTTACACTTCTGGTTGCTTCTTGATAGCCACAATTACTTATATTCTTGATGAATTCCTCCAAGTCATGCTGCCGAAAAAGGAGGCGTTATCCCAAATAGAAAAGGGCTCTTTAACGCCCCCAAATGATAATGCTGTATTGCCGTATACATTGTTATTTTGGTTAAAGTTGTTTAATAATTTGTTGAAGGTGTGTTTGAGCAAGTAAATATTATGAAATTATTTTGTGCATTCCTGAATATCGTCTCGACTGGAAATGTATTATGCAAATAGCCAGTTCACTGACTTTCTTATCGCTCCTTCTCCGGTTCTGACCACATGTACATGTGTAAGTTTTTGCAGATTCAGCAAATAATTAGGTGACAAATATCAGCGGCAATGTTTAATGTTTGGTTAACAAGTCTGGGCCACACAGCAGGCTGTGCAAATAGGCCGCCTTGTCCCCAAATATTTACCAGCAAATTAATTTCTCTTGTTTGCACCCCTCTCTCAATTTGATTTTTAATACCTAGCGCAACTTATATACCTGTATCAAGCCCTCGGTTGTCTGGGCAAACAATTTGGCCAAAGAGCAATCCTAAGCAAAATAATTATCATTTGTTTTCACTTGGCAAATACATAAGTATGTATTGTTGTAATAATATGTAGTTCCTAATGAATGGAAATTGCGCGTTTAGTTTCTGCTTTTATGTTTGTTTGAAGTCTCTTAAACTATATGTGTAGTGAAAAGCCTAAATTAACTAAATACTTGTTAGTCATCGGCTAGATTTGTTATCTTCAAAGAAAGGTTGATGAAGAAGATAAAATTATGCCCTTATCTTAAATATATCCATGAAGAAATAAAATGCAATTTCGGGAAGCCAAAGTTTGGAAGCCAATTTTGTCAAATTTACAAAACTTTTTATTTTACCAGACACGTCCAGATCTACGTGAATATATATGATTTATAATATCCTGCAAGGGTAAACAAAAAATTAAGGCTGCGTAATAGGAAATGTGTATTTGGAGGTAATAAACGAAAAAGGAAGCTGTCAATTTAGCCGCCAGTGTTGGAAAGCTCAAAAAAAGCTTGACAGTCGTTTGACAATGGCAATGCCATTATGAAGCGTCATAATAAAATTAATTTGGGTTGCATTATTTAAATAATTTTAATCGCAAGAGATAAAGTAAGTTAATTGTTTAGTAAAGGTCGTGTCCTGGTTTTATATATAGATTTCAAGCTTTTGAAGATGTCCGATCAATTGGAATCCGATGATATGGACTGCACGGAGGAAATAGTTCCCGCTGAGGAACCTGAAACCTCTGAAGCAGATGAGGACACATTTACGGTGCCTTTGCCGCCGAAGCCCAATAGCCCGGGCTATGTGGTGAAGAACACCCTTTCCGGACACAAGTCATGCATCACGTCCGTAAAGTTCCGTCCGGACGGCGAGCAGCTGGCCAGCAGCTCGGCGGACATGCACGTGATGCTGTGGGACGTTCACACGGCCAAGTTCCAGCAGTCGATGGTTGGACACACTGTGGGAATCAATGACATGGCCTGGTCGGAGGACAAGCTCCAGCTGGCCAGCTGCAGCGACGACAAGACTCTGCGTCTGTGGGATCCTCGCATCGGGAAGTGTCAAAAGGTTTTGCGAGGACACAAAGGACATGTCTTCGCTTGCCGCTTCAACCCGCCGGGCAACTTGCTGGCCTCCTGCAGCTACGATGAGACCGTCCGCCTATGGGATGTGCGCTCGACCCGGACCCTGAAGGTGGTGTCAGCCCATCACGATCCCATTACCTCACTGGACTTTAATTGCGATGGCACTCTTTTTGCCACCGGTAGCTTTGACGGCCTGATCCGCGTGTGGGAGACAGCCACCTGCCAGCTGCTAAAGACGCTCATCGACGCAGACAACTCGCCGGTGGGCTGTGTGAAGTTTTCGCCCAACGGGCGGTATGTGCTGTCTTCCACACTGAATTGCACCCTGAAGCTGTGGAACTTCTTAAAGGCCAAGGGCTTGCGTTCCTACCGCGGGCATGTGAACGAGGCCTACTGCATCAACTCGAACTTCTCGGTCACGGGCGGCATCTGGATCGTGTCGGGCAGCGAGGACAAGTCGCTATGCATATGGAAGCTGCAGAGCAGGGAACTGGTCCAGAAAGCGGACACTGAGGGAGACCTGGTAATCTGCACCGACTGTCATCCCAAGGAGAATGTGGTTGCCACCGGCGCCCTGCAGAACAATTTCACTGTCAAGCTCTGGAAGAGCAGCGAGGAGGAGTCTTCATCGGTTCAGTCATAAGAAATATTCTTACGAATTAGGAGTAATTTTAAGTTAGGATAGGATTGCCTTTGTTGTGGCTCCATTAAAGAGCAGTCTGGGTCCGGAGCAATCGCCAAAGTTATCTTTGTAATTGTTGATCGCGAGAATATTACTTGGCTAACAAGATAAGCAGCCACAGGTACTGGAACTGGCACTGGTAGTACCTGCTCTTGTAAATCATATATGGCTAACACACGAGCGGCAGTACGAGCGCTGCCGACGCCGTTCTCAGCGACAGTCGCGTCTAGAGCGGCACACTGAGCGGACGCCTAAGCTCGCGGTTTTGTTATATTGATCGCTCGATCTCCGATCGCGCTCAGTTAGTTTTCCGAACGCGGAACACGCGCATCATCCGCGATGAGAGCCGACGAGGGTGAGTAACAGGTCCCCCCGGGGTTTTTCCGGCTGCGTATTCTCAGGGTCAGTGTGGATTGCGGATTTATGGCGAGAAAGTGGGCCTGTAATCGGGTGACTGCCTCGTTTCAAATACGTGCCAATTCATAAAAGAGTATCTCAAGGAGGGGTCTTATCTCCGTGGGGTAGTTCAGTTTAGCGGCTCCCAATCGATAAGATGACCAGGCCAATGTCAATAAAAGCAAGATCGCCAGATGTCCGAGCCCTGTTGCTGCCAGGGAAGATTAGCTCGCGAGGAAGAGGAGGGGTTATCGCGCTGGTGGACACTGATCAAATACTCCTATGGCTCCACAGATAATCTGTACCGGGAGCAGTTGCCCAGCCTGGGCTCGCTTATCAGGGATGGAGGTCGCAAGCTGTGTCGGCCGGCCACCGTGACCAGCAAGTTTCCGATCCTCAGCTGGCTGCCTCGATACCGTCTGGAGTACATCATGCAGGACTTTATCGCTGGCTTCACCGTGGGCCTGACCACTATTCCGCAGGCCATCGCCTACGGAGTGGTGGCTGGCCTGGAGCCGCAGTATGGTTTGTACTCCGCCTTTATGGGCTGCTTCACCTACATCGTTTTCGGCTCCTGCAAGGATGTCACCATAGGTAAGTGCACAAATTTTTAATTGCACCAAGGGTTGTTGAACTTTCTCTTGTGTAGCCACCACTGCCATCATGGCCCTGATGGTCAACCAGTATGCCACCATCAGTCCGGATTACGCTGTTCTCGTGTGCTTCTTGGCTGGCTGCATTGTTCTGCTGCTGGGGCTGCTCAACATGGGCGTTCTGGTGCGCTTCATCTCGATTCCCGTGATCACAGGCTTCACCATGGCGGCGGCCACCACAATAGGAAGTGCCCAGATCAATAATATTGTGGGACTGGCCAGTAAGTTGGAGATTAGGCACTCCAAGTAAACTCAAACTTAAGAAATCCATGTACTTAACAGGTCCTTCGAATGACTTACTGCCGGCCTGGAAGAACTTTTTCACGCACTTGAACTCTATAAGGATCTGGGACGCCCTGCTGGGCGTCTCTTCTCTCGTTTTCCTGCTCCTCATGACGGTAAATATATAAATTGATGACGACAATGGGCTGTTCCCTTTCCAATTGAAGCCAATTAACCCCGTTCGCGGTTTCACTTTTGAGTGGTTCACGAAAGTGTCGCTGCAGGTCGCTTTCTTATGCGGAAGAGATATCAAACTTTTCGTTTAAACTTTTTAGAAGATCAAGTAACTCCAATTAGTAACATTAATGTATTCCCTACAGCTTGTCAAGGACATCAAGTGGGGTAATCGCATCTTCTGGAAGTATTTGGGCCTCTCTCGCAACGCCCTGGCTGTGATCTTTGGCACCTTTCTCGCCTACATTCTGAGCAGAGATGGAAATCAACCCTTCCGGGTCACAGGCAACATTACGGCCGGAGTGCCGCCCTTCCGATTGCCACCCTTCAGCACCACTGTGGATGGGGAGTACGTGTCCTTTGGCGATATGATAAGCACAGTGGGCGCTTCGTTGGGCTCCATTCCGCTGATCTCGATCCTGGAAATCGTGGCTATATCGAAGGCATTTTGTAGGTTTCTGTGGTTTTTCTCTCATCCCTCTTGTAAAAAAAAGAGTTATCTATTTACAGCCAAGGGAAAGATTGTGGATGCCTCGCAGGAGATGGTGGCTCTGGGAATGTGCAACATCATGGGCAGCTTTGTGCTGTCCATGCCCGTAACCGGATCCTTCACCCGCACGGCGGTGAATAATGCCAGCGGAGTGAAGACACCTTTGGGAGGTGCAGTGACTGGCACTTTGGTGCTCATGGCACTGGCTTTCCTTACCCAAACCTTTTACTTTATACCGAAGTGCACCCTGGCTGCCATCATTATAGCGGCCATGATATCCCTGGTGGAGCTGCACAAGATCAAGGACATGTGGCTGTCGAAGAGTGAGCTTGGATTACCTTAGCACTTACAATATTTTTTAAAACATTGTAATACCATATTCCAGAGAAGGACCTGTTTCCCTTCACCGTCACCCTGGTCACCTGCATGTTCTGGAGCTTGGAGTACGGCATTCTGTGTGGTATAGCTGCCAATATGGTATACATCCTCTACAGCAGTGCCCGTCCCCAGGTGGACATCAAGTTGGAAAAGGTCAATGGCCATGAAGTGGGTCTAGTTGATGTGAAACAGAAGCTGGACTATGCCTCTGCAGAGTACCTCAAGGAGAAGGTAGTTCGCTTCCTAAACCAGCAGAACGGAGAGACCCAATTGGTGGTCATTCGGGGCGAGGAGATCAACTCCATTGACTACACAGTCGCCATGGTAACTAGCTTTAATCCGAGTGATCAATCCTATAGGTAATCTTAATTGATTCCTTCCCAGAACATTGTCTCCATGAAGGGCGATCTGGAGGCCCTCAACTGCGCTTTGATCTGCTGGAACTGGAACATTGCCTCCGCCGGTGTGGTCTGCCGCCTGAAGAGTGACCTGAGACCCATCTTCAAGTTCGATGTGACGCTAGAGGAGGTCGTGGCCGGGCACTTTGATAGTCCCTCTCACACAGCGTCCACTGTGATCATGGAGGCATAGAAAATCTTAAGTCTTACTAAGATCTAAGCTGAAAGTATTACCTCAAGATCACAATTAAATAGAGTCATATTTAAGAACATAATAGCCACTCGAGAGGCGACAGTTTGTCTGGAGAGGGGAAGAGCGAGGTCTCTAGGATTACGTCTGGAAAGTGGACAAGGAATTCCTGGGAGAAACCGAAATGGCTTTATGTCACAATAGTTGGACTGGGGAATTAATTGAGCCGTAAACCGCAGATTTCCCAGACTGGCAGACTGCCTGTCTGCCTTTCCCCGGACCTTTCTCCGAACCTCTGTCAGCGGCGAAATTAATTTATGGCCCTTTCTGGCTGCCACTTCACATCGAGTGGCCTGCCCGGTGGAAGGAGGAGATTCCCTGCAAGCCAAAGGAAAACGAGTTCTTGGAAGTCAGACACACAGTCTCATCTTTATTTATTGGCCTTGGACTCCGATACATAGTTACCGAGAACCCGTTGGCCTGTGGGATCGAATGGGCTGCGCAAGTGGCAGTCAGCACGGTACTTCTTGCCCAAGATATCCACCTCGTACTCCCCGCCCTTGATGTACTCGGCATCGATGAGCTGGCCATCGGGTCGAGAGATGTAGGCCTGACCCAGGGACTTGCCTAGGGTATAGGCATACTCCGCTCGCCGCAGAATGCCCACGGGCTCTCCGTTTCGGTAGACGCCCTCCAGGCCCCAAATGGGCACCTGATCCTGGAGGGTCAGGTAGACCAGGCGCTTCTTCAAGCCCTTTGATCGCTGTTGCTCAATGGCCGCCTTGCCACGGTAGTCAGCCCCGTTGCGGCGACAGGTAAATCCCAAACCAGCTTCCAGCGGTGTGTCATCCGGCCGGAGATCGAAACTCCACAGGTGGTAGCCCTTCTCGCTGCTGAGAGAGTACAGCGAGCGATAACCAGCATTGCGCAGATCCTGCCCAGCTCCAGCCTTCATTAGGTTCCTATAGACGGTGACACAGTCCTTCTTGGGCACATGGAGCTCGTATCCCAGCTCGCCCACGAAGCTCACTCGGAGCAGGCGGACGCCCACATTCCCAAAGCTGGCCAGTCGGGTGCTGTTCGGAGGTACCTGCTCGTCGGACAGATCGCAGTCGATCAGGGGCTGCAGGATCTTCCGGCTGTTTGGTCCCTGAATGGAAATGACACCTAGCTCGGCTGTTAAGTCCTTGAGATTGGCATTAAATCCCTTCCGCCGGATCTCGGCCTGGAGAGCGCTGTACGTGTAAAAGGCAGACGCGCCGCCAGCAACAATATAGTAGCCCTGACCATTGATTTTAGGATCGTGAACTTGTCCTGAGCCGGACTCTAGGCGGGAGATGGTCACGTCCGCCTCTACTCCGCCAGCATCATTGAGGGCACAAGTGTAAACGGTTCTAGAAACGAGGGAAATGGATACAGGATACATTTTGGACTTTATTGCTTGGAACTCACTTGCTGGGCTCTCGATTGGTATTGGCGGAGAAGAGCCAGTCGGCGGCCATTTGGGCTTGGGGACCATCCAGCAGCAGCTTGGCAAAGTAGCTCATATTAAAGACGACGGCTTTGTTGCGGCAGGTCAAGGCCTCCGATCCGATCTGAACAAAAACCGTGTCTTTATATAAGCCGTATAACCATAAGGAATTACCTTACCAATTCATGATGCTCCGAGAACCTGCTGTAGTGCAGATCTCCATCCAGCACCCGCTCGTACTCGCTGTCCTGTATCCGTTGGTGGCCATAGCTGCCATACCAGTCGTAGGGCAGAACAACCGCTTTCTTGGAGTTCGAAGGCAGGAAGAAGCCCGGCCTCTCCCAGCCCTGTTTCTCCTCCATTACGGCGCCCGCCTGCATCATCTCGTCGTGGAGCGGATCCTTTTGGAAGTCACGTCCCGCCAAGGGCTGGTCATATTTAAACACCATGCTGTAGTTCTTTACGTAGCTCTCGTGCGACTTCTCCCTGATCCACTGCGTGGCCTTGCCCTGCTCCTGGGTGAAGCGTCGCAGATCGAAGCCGAACATAGGCAGCTCCGGCTGTCCCTTGGTGACCCAAAGGGCCGTCTGCTCACCGCAACCTCCGCCGAACATCATGCCCGCCGAATTGAAGCCACAGTTGTGGTAGAGCCCGCTCAGTACAGGATCGGGACCCATGAGGGGCTTATGGTCGGGCGTGAAGGACTCGGGACCACAAACCGTGCTCTTGACTCCGTACTTGGCGTAGCTGGGACACAACTTCTGGGCGCCCTCCACATGAGCCTCAAACACGCCCCAGTCCAGCTCGTAGAGGCCAAAGTGGAAGTCCTTGGGCACTGGCTCCAGGAGTATGGGATTCGGCTCGTAGCCACCCATGCAAATGGCATCGCCCTGGATCCGGAAATAGGTGGAGTAGTCGTGATCCCTGATGTTGGGCAGCCCGCGTACGCCAGGAATCGACTCGGACACAATGTAGGCATGTTTCATGGGCACCAGCGGCAGGTGGGAGCCGTGCTTGGCCACCAGATCGCGTCCCCACACGCCGGTGGCATTCACCACCTTCTCTGACCTGATATCGCCGAAGGTAGTGGACACACCCACTACCTTCCTACCCCTGGAGGTCTGCTCCAGGAGGAGGTCATCCACGCCGCAGGATTCTATGACCCGAGCGCCCAGATTTGTGGCTGCCTTCTTGAGAGCCGCACAGAGCATGGCAGGATCCATGACACCATCGCCAGGTGAGTAAAGAGCTCCCACAAAGGCCGATGGATCGAGGAGGGGAAACAGCTTCTGCGTCTCCTCGGGACTCAGGACTTTGTTTTCAATGCCCAGAGCAGAGCCCACCGTGGCCAGTCTTCGGTACTCGTCCAGTCGAGTTTCGTTGTGCGCGATGAAGATACCTCCGTTTTGTATCCAACCGGGGTCAAGGCCGGTTTCCTCCTCCAGTTGCTGCAGCATCCGCCGCGAATTGGCCAGCAGCTGGATGTCCACATCGTTGGGACGCAGGCGCCACAAGAGGCCGGCAGTGTGCCAGGTGGTGCCAGCCGTAAGTTGGGCACGCTCAAGGAGCACGGCCTTTACTCCGCGTCGGGCCAGGTGGTATAAAGTGTGGCAGCCGGCGGACCCGCCGCCAATCACCACCACATCCGCCGATGAAGGCAGCGCTCCACTGGGCTCCTTTCGCGGTGCACCTCCTTCTCCCACTCCCCTGGTATTCTTGCTCATCCCCCGGCTGGATGCCTGCTGCAGGATGCGTTGGCGCCACATTTGGAGATGCTGCCGCGCGCCACGATTCAAGATTTTAAACTGAATTTTGCGGAATCAGAATACAATCCGCCTCCGGTAATCTCTCGTTAAATAGGTCTGATGAACCCGCGGGTCAGCATCCTGATAAACCGCATGACGTCTTGGCGTCAGTCTGTGGCCCTAATCAAGGCTGAAGCTCTCGCTACCTTCCTTATCTGGGGGGTGTGCCTGCCAAGCAGTAAAATTAGTTCGGATCGTCGTCCTAGGTCAAAAAAACAATGTAATCTTAACAATTTGGGTTTATATATAGAATTGTTTTTCAATTCGTTTCGAATTTAAGTTTGGCATTTGAAATAAAGATTGAAGAAATTAATTGAATTGAAAAATGGAATGGCGACATATAATATATACTTTAGATTTTAAGGGTTTACTGATTAGTTACTCTTAAAGGATTTTAAGCTCACACTTGATAACCATCAATCGATTTCCTATACTGAAAATCCAATATCATGAAATCCTGTGGAAGTTATAGAAAGAACCCCCTTAAGACTCAAATATCTCTCCTTAACTGAACTTCAGGCCCCAATTCGTTTAAAATCCAAGAAATCTCTGACCCCAAGAACAGGATATGCCGTTGCACCCCAGGATTAAGATCACTCCCGTTTGTCTGTCATTAAACGCTGATCGCTGATCCCTAAATGCACTACGAGACGTACCACAAACCAGGTGGTGCCATCTGGATCCGAGTCTTGGCACGCTTCGCACTCGCCGCACATCGCACATCCTTGTGACAGAACTAGAAAATAGTCCGCAGCACCGGATAAACACACAGCTCAGCGTTTCATTTTGTAAAGCAAACTGGGCCAATGTGGTGGCAGCCAGAAGCCCGAAGAGGCAGCCAGGCATCCGAGAAAGAGACCGCAGATCGCACCATGTGTTGGCTTCCTCCGCCAATTGCGATGCCCGGCGGAGCAGGGCACGCCTACCGGAGGTGCCAGAAATAGCCGGAATCTGGAGAGCGGAGCGTCGAGGAGCTGAGTGCTCAAAAGGAGGCCTCTCCCGGCAACCCTTGACAGATGTGCTCTATGTGCGCCGCGGGTCGGACGTCTTAGTTTGGTTACTCAAGAGATTCCGTGGTTTTCGGGCTTAAAAATTCTGTGATCAGATTTGAATATCTAACTTTTACATAACGAAAATATAGAGAGTGATACTTGTGATAGATTGTTAAAAAGTTTTTTAAAAATGCCACGCAAGAAGCGCGCCTCCAGCCCACTGGATCTCTACGATGATGATTTCGATGAGGATGCTAGTTCACATAGTAAGTTTTCTGACAGTTATAGGGTTTTTAGATTTATAATTTGATTTTAAAAAAATCGAACAATCTATTTTACGTAACTAATAGATATTTTAGAGTAGATTTGTATGTTTGGTGTATTTAAGTTAAAAGAAACAAGTTATGTTTATTACGTTCTAAAAAGCCTTCTAAAAATAATAAGTTTTCAATGATAAATCGACTAATATAAATTAATATCCAAATTCAGATAAAATCTATTTTTAAAAGTTAAATATTTGTAAAATTTTTTTCTGGAAATTAAATCATTCCTTTCCATTTCACAGGCTCCCAGCCGCCGGTGCAACGGAATGCGGCTAATGCCCGCGAAAGAATGCGAATGCGGGTCCTGTCCAGCGCCTATGGACGTCTGAAGACCAAGCTGCCCAACATTCCGCCGGATACAAAACTCTCCAAGTTGGACACACTGCGTCTGGCCACTCTGTACATCAAACAGCTAATCACGGCTGTGGAAACTGGCACCACTGGCAGCCACCACTCCCACCACAGCCACTCACAGAACCATAGCCAGAGTCACGGGCACAGTCACAGCCTTAACCACAGCCACTCGAGCACCGCCAGCTCCGATGGCCTGGACACGAGTCACATGGCAGGAGACGCAGCCTCTGGAGCAGGCAATTTCCATTTCCATGGCAGCGGGCACGGCATGGTAAGTGTCATTGCAATTGCGATCCCGTCCCCAATAAGTGATGTCACTGGCACCACTTAACGAGGCATTGCATCCGCGGGTTAAGTTAGGCATTGGAGGCGCATTAATGAGCCTGCCGGCCGGCCGGCCACTCCAGGTGGGTTGCGTCAGCCAGCTGACGGGTGTCGTCGTTGTAGGGGGATACCCAGCAGTGATCTGCCCAAGTTAATCACAATCTTTGGGGTATTTGTCAAATCGAAACAGGTCTAGATACCTAATTGAATATTGGATTGAATTGAGACTTTTAAATGTTTTAAGATCAATTAGGATCATTTGGGGTTATATTTTCATTTCAAAGAAGGAATAGAAGAGTGTAATTTATTAGAATATAATTTTCAACTCATTTAAATAGTCCGAACTTGGAAACTCAGTAAAGATGGAAAAAAACTAATCATTCTCTTATTTTTTTGCTCTTAACACTCTGAATCTTGAGTATGTATCTCTTAAAAAGTGATCTTGTTTTTGTGCAAATTTTTTATTAAATATTTTAAGACCTTAAAATCAATTAATTATAATACGCGTTTTCCGAAGGCTATTGCCATAAATTAAAACAGTTTATGGTCAATAAATTTTTAACTTAACTTACAAACAATAATGCACTGAAAACAAACTAAACCTATCTTTAAAATATACCTCAAATTTGATTCTAATTTAATTGTTAAGGATGTCTGTTTTGATTTCATTTTTTCTTTACTTCTTTTAGGATTAGAGTACACTTTAATTTGATTTTAATAAAATAATTATAAGATTCCAATTCTTCGGAGTCCCTTCCATTATTAGTTGCTTAAATGCTTAGTTCGGTGTTTATATATTAAATTTAATCAGTTCTTCAATAACCCTTAAATTCTTAATGTCTTAAATCATAAATTAAATTTTAATTAGTTACAAAACTTGCTCAACTTCTCTCAATGTGCCTTGAAATCTCAAAATTAGTTACCGAATATCCAATATCCACAATATTTATGGTGCAACATCTGCTCGGCGGAATTCGCTGCTTCGACAAGTATTTCCACCTTCCTAAGACGGAGGTGGACTCCATTCCCATACCTAGCCAAAGATCGGGCCCCCCACTAGCGACCGCTTGAAATCACATTTTGTGATTTCAGACTGCCTTGGCTTTCCTGTAATCGGATACTTTTGTGAATTTCAAAAATATTAAATATGAGTGACAGGCCCATGGAGCTAGGACAGGCGACCTGCAGATCGGGATGGGGATGGAGGAGGGGCTTTTATTTTTAAAGATGCTCGCTGGCTCGACTTTGATGCGACAAAGTGAATGACATACCGGGGAAAGTGTCGCCTCGCCCTGGGTAGTTTTTTCCACTTCTGATAATTGTAATTAAATTTGTTCCTCGTCTAGCCGTGTTTATTCTTTCCAATCCGAAGAGTTTACACAAGATTCTTGGCGTATAACTTATCCAAATAGAGGCGATTGTTTACCCGGCGCCGAATGCGTGAAAATTTCAGCAAATACGGTTCCGTCTTGTGCCCATATGGCGGCAAATCGGATCAGATTGGATGGCATTGGGTGGGAGAGTCCCACTCCCGACCCTATCTGCATTTCATCCCATCCTAGCACGTGCCCCGACATGATCCGTTCTGGTGGGAACAACCCATTTGTTCGCTATTTGCTCGCTATCCCTAGCAGCCCTAGATCCCATTCCTCCTCCTCCTCCTGAGATATCCCGAGCCCAAATGAGTGTCTCTTGTCCGCAAGTGTTTGGCTGTTTATGTTTTTATAGATCCGTTAATGAGGCTGTTATTGTAGATCCAGGGAACAAGAGAAGGGACAGAGAGGGGGCACTAAAAACAATCAAAGTTGCGTAAACAAACAATGGCGCTGTCGGACGGACGGGTTGTCGTCATATTGTTCCATTTATAGCTCCGTGCGGTTTCCTCCACTGACATGATTTATGAAAGCATCATCCAAACAGCTCATCCTCACATTCTCTCTTCCGATCTTGCAGAGCTGGCCTTTCGAGTTCCATCAGAGCAGTCGCAGCCTGACCGCCTTTGGTGCGGCCACATCTTCCAGCTCCTCCTCAGGCCGCATGGACTGGCAGTCTCTGCATCATCCCACTCAAGCCTATCCGAAAACCACACGGAGTCAGGCTCACGTCCAAGCGGATCTCAGTTACCACCAGCTGGCGGAGTCCCATGGTCACTGGTATCCGGCGGAGATGCATCAAATGGAGCCCTCGCCCAGCTGTTCCTACGAGACGGGCGTGGGGCAGCATCAGCGCGGAATAGCAATAGCCACCAGCCACGCTCACGGTCTATAATAACGCCGCATTTATTAATCGTAAATGTTGTGTTACCTCCTAGTAATTGTATTAAAACGTGATCTATTTGTATGTATGTGCAACTTGTACTTATCGTTATAAGGCCAAAGATTGGTGTTACCTCATGATCTATCAGTTTATTAGCAAATATATGTGTGTATGTATTGAAATTCAAATAAGTTTATTGTTTTCTTGAACTGGCGGCAAAATATCAGGCCCTGGTTGCCTTCGGTAATTGCGACAACTCTGGCGAACAGCTGATTGTCGAACCACACAAACAAAGACCTGCTAACAACAAAAAATAAATAGCGTACGAGGGCGACTTAAACATGCTCTTTCGTGAAAAAAATGGGATACCTCGTAAAATTTAACCTATTTAAAACCCTTAAATCTAAAAAATAAATTAGTGGTTTTTAAAAGGATATATTTTAAAGAATTAATTGACACAAAAACTCACCTAAAAGAGACATTGAGATGCATACGCCTATAAGACCCTTGCAAAACTGATGTACTCCCACCACCGAAAGTGTGTTTATTTTGTGTATTTAGTAACAAATGTAGTCCAAGTGAATAATATTTGTTTCAGCAACCGATTAAATACACACAAAGGCAACTCATTACTTGTATGTACATATGTATATGCGGGCGGTTAAAGTTCACATACACGAGGGCTGGAAACCGCGATTAGATTCCGATTTCGCACGGATCAGATCAGCAGCACCTACTCTACACATAATCTGGACTGGATTGGCCGCTGCTGTCCCCACTGTATCGAGCACTTGATGGTCGCCACTCTGCCACTGTGAATGTGAAATTGCTTCTCCGCAGCAAATCAGTTAGTGCGCGATACTCACCCAAGACGGACGCTTGGATTGTTGTTAGTCCTAATCCCACACGAAGAAAACCAGTTTACTACATACGTGCAACGTGCAAAATGCCAGCCAAAGAAGTAAATCCCGACCTCCAAAAGGAGCGCAACACGGCCACCTTCAATCCGCGCGAGTTCTCGGTGCTATGGGCGGGTGGCGAGGACAGATTCAAGGAGAAGAAGACTTTGGGTAAGCCAACGTAGCCACTTTGAGTGCTGCAGCCAAGCTCTGCACTAAAGGCATGTACATTAACCGGTCGCTTAAAGCTTTATCTGTAGAGCTTGGCTTGGCGTTTCACAATTGTGTCAGAAGCATGACTTGGCACTCGAGCTGGGCCTTACGTAGAGATCTATCAGGTCAAAATTACAAGAAAACAGAGAGCGTTTCTTAAAGATGGGAGAGGCGTCAGGCAGAGATTTTTAATCTGTGTGTTCTGGTCCAAATTCCCTGACAACTTTAAAATCGCTCCGTTAAAATATATGCATTTTAATTGAGATCAGGGTTTTTCAATTATTTATTTTTCCCCTTACACCGTTGGATTTCAGTATTTAATAATATTTGCATAATGAACATCAGCACATTAAAAACGCATATTGTTTTCCTAAAATAAGAAAATTATAGATGATCTTTTTATTTATCTGGAGCCATATTTTATAAGTTATATTTGGTAAATTTTTTGTTTTCTTTTATTTTTCTAACATTTCTTCAATTGCATAAACACTGGATCATTAGAGAGCCTCTCTTTCGATGTCGTTTCCGATCTAAATTTACAACCCCTGCTTCCGATACGCCCCTAATATGCTAGTCATATCGACTTCTTTGTTTTGATACGGCTCTTCTTTGTCCATTCATTCATTATTCGCAGTCGCAGTCCAGTCCCCCGTAGGGTTCATTAATTATGTATTCCGCATAAACAAACTGCGACAAGTTAATCTGCACCTATTAGCCACCAAGCTACGAGCCATTAATCTTTGAACTTCGTACGAATCTTAACCGATTCGAGTTGACGTGCACTTTGCAATGTTTGCCGCAGGTCCGCCTTAATCTAATTTCAGTGGCACTCCACTTGAAATTGGTTTAGCTGATAGGTTTATCTGGCCGATTTGACCGGTGGAACAGGGCATCATAAATGGACAATGCCCGGTAACGCCAGGGGAATTAGCAAAGACTATAGTGACCACTCATGATTACGCAGCGGAATTTGAGCATGATTAAACATTCTTGATTTATACATCTTTTCTTAATCCCTTTGACATGAAAACTCCTTTTTTCCCACTGTTAAACAGAGAAAATGTTTCTGGAGGATCCTGCCCTCGAAGATGACCTCCCCGTCTCCTACTTGTCACACAAGGAACTCTACGAGAACAGCCTGCGAAAAGCCTGCATCATTGGCGACAAGATCCGCAAGCTGAGGGCTGATGGCGAGGATGGTGTGGATACCTACAAGTAAATACCGAGATTAACTACCTACCTACATATACACTAATTTGTACTCTTTTGGCAGTGCACTGCTTGGCGGATCCCTGGGAGCAGCCATTTTGAAAGAGGGCAATCCCCTGTCTCTGCACTACGTGATGTTTGTGCCTACTATTATGGGCCAGGGAACGATGGACCAGCAAGTGGAGTGGCTGAGCAAGGCCTGGGACTGTGAGATTATTGGCACTTATGCCCAGACAGAACTAGGACACGGAACCTTCCTGCGCGGCCTGGAAACCAGGGCCGACTACGATCCCAAGACCCAGGAGTTTGTAATCAACACACCATCTCTCAGTGCATACAAGTGGTGGCCAGGAGGATGTGAGTTATCCATATTAATACTTTTAAATCTATAAACTTTAAATGTATAAAACTCCTTTGATTTCTAGTGGGTCACTCGGCCAACCATGCCGTAGTGGTGGCTCAGCTTTACACCAAGGGGGAGCACCGTGGCCTTGCCCCCTTCATTGTTCAGCTGAGGGATTCGGACACCCACAAGCCCATGCCTGGCATCGATATTGGAGATATTGGCACCAAGCTGGGCATGAAGGGCGTGAACAATGGCTACTTGGGCCTAAAGAATGTGCGGGTTCCGCTGAACAACATGCTGATGAAGAACCAGCAGGTCCTGCCCGATGGCACCTATGTGGCACCCAAGAATAGCGTCCTCACTTATGGAACCATGGTAAGGAGCTTTATCCTTTGCTAACATAAGAAATAGCAGAACCAATTTCACTTGTCTTTTATTTAGATGTTCGTGCGCTGTGCCCTGATTCGTGACACCGCCCAGAGCCTGGCTAAGGCATCCACCATTGCTACCAGGTACTCCGCTGTGCGTCGCCAGAGTCCCATCGATCCCAATCAACCGGAACCCCAAATTATGGAGCACACCACACAACAGCTCAAGCTGTTCCCCCAGATAGC
Organism: Drosophila nikananu; assembly: GCA_008042635.1. Taxonomy (NCBI): domain Eukaryota; kingdom Metazoa; phylum Arthropoda; class Insecta; order Diptera; family Drosophilidae; genus Drosophila; species Drosophila nikananu. The sequence continues at coordinate 117,608 of VNJV01009246.1, read as the reverse complement.
CAAAGCCATTGTTTTTAAGACAACAGGCGATGGAATCTGGAACATGTACAATGTGATTTCCGGAGAGATCGAGCAGGGTAATCTGGACCGCCTTCCTGAGATGCACGCCCTCTCCTGCTGCCTGAAGGCCATCTGCAGTGCAGACGCTGCCGCTGGAGTGGAAACGTGCCGTCTTTCGTGTGGCGGTCATGGCTACATGGATTGCTCCAACTTCCCCACAATTTACGGCATGACCACCGCCGTTTGCACCTATGAGGGCGAGAACACTGTAATGCTTCTGCAGACGGCTCGTTATCTGGTCAAGGTTTATGGCCAGGCACTGAACGGAGAGAAGCTAGTGCCAACAGTGGCCTATATAAATGATGCTCTGCGCCAACAGAAGTTTGTAAACTTTGACGGCTCCTTAGAGTCGATTGTGAAGGCATTCCAGTTCGTGGCTGCCAAGTAAGTGAAGTCTGGACTATCATTTGAAAGAGTTTCACATTTCAATTGTATTTTTAGCAAAACCCGTATTGCTTATGAGCAGCTTGAGCTGCGTCGCAAGCAGGGACACGGCACTGAGGTGGCAGCAAATCTGTGTGGAACCTTTCTAACAGCAGCGGCAGATGTGAGTATATATAACCTTGTGATCTTGTTAATTATACATCTTTTTAATGCTGTTCAATGGATAACTTCTATTTGTCATGCAATTAAAGCTTCATGGACGCGCCTTTCTGGCTCAGACTGCCTATACGGAACTGCTGGAAGTGTCGCGACAGGTCTCGCCCGCCCTGGCCGATGTGCTAAAGGTGGTGCTTGAGCTTTACCTGGTGGATGCCTGTCTCAACCGCATTGGGGACTTCCTAAGGGTATGATTTCCCACCTTGACTATTCCTCCTAAGCCCGTTGTAAGCTCCTTTCGTGTTTACAGTTCATCGAACTCACGGATCAAGATGTCACCAAACTGGAGGTACGTTTGGAGAGCTGCCTCAAACGATTGCGTCCGAATGCCGTCACGCTGGTGGACAGCTTCGACCTGCACGATCGCGTACTGGACTCCGCCCTGGGCGCCTACGATGGAAATGTGTACGAGCATATCTTTGAATCTACCAAGAAGAATCCACTGAACAAGGAGCCAGTGAACGGATCATTCCACAAGTACTTGAAGCCCTTCATGAAGGCTCACCTGTAGAAAATTCCAGCTGAATATAACTCGGGAATATTTCTCACTACTGTTACTTTTGTAAATATAATCTGTATGTTTGTATTGTTTTTGTATTTCCGCAAAACTTTTGCTTAGCAATAGGTCTGAAAGACAAACGAAATGATGGCGTGTGCAGTTAAAAAAAGTCTTTAAAAACAGAATTACAATCAAAAGTCAAGCTTTAGTGTGTGTATTATTGAACTTAACTAAATCGCTTTATTAAAGTGGTTTCTTTTAGATGAAGGAGTTGTAAGATGGAGGGTAACTCCGTTGACTTCAAACACTGACCTAAGACGACGAACTGCCCTTTGAGGTGCGTTGCGCGTAGAGACGCCTCAGCAACCGGTTGCCAGCCAGGAATGTGAATACTGCAATGGGGATGAGCAAGCGCAGTGTCTGGAACATGTCGAGTTGCAGCCAGAAGACGAAAAACAGCACCAGAATGCCACCAAATCCCGCATGGAAGCCTAGGGTGCTGGGCGCCAGCGTCAGGTTGGAGACATTGATACCCAGCTTGCCCCAGAAAACGAAGAGCAGTACCAGCGGGGTGATACAAAGTCCGGTGAAGATGTCAGACACAATGCGGGGAGGGCGCTTGTCGGGTACACGGAACTGGTGCACAATCTCGGGCAGGGCACCCGAAGTGTTCTTAGGCTTGACTTCTGCAAGGGGTTACAAGATTACTGTCCGGTTTTTATATTTCAAATATCCAACTCACCCTTATCCTCATTGAATTTCAGTTGGACTTCGGCCACCAGCCACTCGAAGGAGTTGGACAGCGAGGCATCGCCCACGGTCAGGTAGATGCTGTAGGTGCCGCTCTGGTAGTTGAAGTTCTTGCCGTTGTTGCCCACATCCATGTCAAACTTATACGCCTTGCTGCTGTCCTGTTCGGCCACAAAGATGATCTCATTGTCAGTCTTCTTGTTGTGTAGACGAACGAAGGCTTGGTGGACAGCCAGGGACTTGCTGGTGGACTCCTCTACGAGCACAGCCTTCAGCAGCAGCTTCTGGGTGCTGTCGGCGGAGAGGACCTCCTTCAGCTTGCCGGGATAGTTGACGTTCTGCTTCCGGGTGGCGGCGCTTGCATCAGACTCGGCAATGCCCAGTTCCAGAGATTGAACCTTGACGCGACCGAGCACTTTGAACTGAAGGGTCTGCGTGTACACACCGTCTGCACTGAGTTCCGCTTGGTAGCTTCCGCGAGCCGGCTTCAAGCTGGCCAGATCGGCCACGTAGGTCGTCTTGTCGGAAGATTTTGAAGCCACAGTCACTTTCTCAGCCAGCACGGATTTGTCCTTGCGGATCACCTTTGCGGTGATAGTTTTGGGAGCCGGCGACAAGGGCTTGCCCAGCAGATCGACCACAGCCACGCTCAGTGTGGGAGACTGTGCCTCTAGCTGTCCGTTGCCAATTAGCTGCACGCACACGGGCGCAATCTTCTCGGCTCCACTGATGGTTTTCAGTGCCTCTATTAGAACATGAGCTCCCTTGGCGGTTTGGACGGATCGCCGGCTAAGGAAGTAGTTGGCAAACTTTACAGCTTGCTCGGCAGTCACTGGCGAAGGCTTGTTGAAGCTCTTGGTCACGCCGAAGGCACCGTTGATGATCAGGGAAGTGATGCTGAGGCCGCCTTCGAACTGTAGAAGCTTGCCATCGACCTCATCAGCCTGTACGATAGCATCCTCAACCCTATTGGCAATAAAGGAGGCACTGCTGCCCAGTTGGGTGGCCACGTTGAAGGCGTATCCCAGTCCGGTGAGTGTGTCGTCTTTCTTAAGAAGCTCCTGCAGGCGTTTCACTACCTTTGCCTGGGTGGCCTCGTTGATCTCCACGCCGAGGATCTTGTGGGTAACCACACGGTAGAAGATCTCCTGACTGCTGCCGAGATCCGAGCTCAGAGATGCGTACACCTTGGAGAGCAGGGCCTCGTCTATCTTGGCCGAGCAACCCAGGTTCTTGCTAGCACCAATGTAGTAGTAGTCCTTCTCGAAGCTCTGCAGAGTTAAAAAAGTATTAATACGTCTAAAATTGGGCGTGTCTGCGAAGGACCCACGTTCAGCTTGGACTCTGCATGCAGCGTGGCAATCTTTTTGCACAGCGGCTCCTTCTGTGTGGAATCGGTCAGCTGGATGTTGAGGCTGGAGAAGAAGATGGACTGGAGGTCGCTGGAGCTGAAGCCATCAACGAAAACCTTTTGCAGGCGGGTAAGATCCTTGGGCCCCAGGTGGCTGTCCACCGTGCGGGCGCTCCACGTCGGCCCGCAGGCGAACAGTAAGCAGAGGAGCGTCAGACCTGGGAGGGGGAAACAGAAAAAGTGAGCCTATGAGTAGCCGGCAACTGCTGCTAACCACAAAAACCCGACAGCGACGCCGGGAGAGTGCCGGCCTCCATGAAGCCGGCGTTTCCCTGCAGGTGGCTTTGGGGCAATGTTTCTTGGTCAAAAGGCTGTCCGATCTACGTACCTAGCTTCAACATTTTCTTATTCTGGGGATAGCGCTTTCACACGCCACTTATTTTCTATTAGGAAATTTTTCAGACACGTCAACTGTAGGGCCGGAGAGTGTAGTGTGCCCGCATCTTTTTTTTGCTGATAAAGCCAAAGCGCCTTCTGGCACACCGCTTGGTGTCGTTTCGTTTCCAGCAATAGTCTCCTTTTTCAGGCTCTGTACACAGATATATAATTAAGATTCTGGTGCCCGTCAGTTCGCGGCAGATTGTTTTGTTGTGACCCTAGCGGGAAACTCCATTGAATCTGAGAAAAGTAGCTTTGAGTCAGTGCAAGTTGAAGCCGGTAAAATCAGTGCTGCCAGACCAGTGGAAGAGTTGGATGCTTTTGGTTACTATCGATATTCTTACATTACAAACTGTGAAAATTAAAAAAAAAATGATTATAAACAAATACATATTCAAAAAAAATCCAACTTCTTTTGCTGATATGGGAACCTAACAAAAACTTACACAGAAAAGCTGTCTGATTTTCTATTATTGTTTATTGAACTTAGTTATGGTTTTTGTACTTTGATATTTTTCCTGCGCTCAAATCGTCACATATTATTTATATATATTAAATATTTAAATTTACTTTTATATATAACTATAATTTAATTATGTTAAAAACGTTATTTTGTAGTTAACTTCAAAAATTTTTAAATTTTAGATTGCCAACTTAAATTGTTTAATGAAGAAGAATAAAGAATGCACATCTTATGGAGGCATTAATATTTAAGCTTCGTGAATTGAATTTTGCCCAGGTCTTGGTAAGCTCTCTAAGGGGCGAATTTCTCAGTGCACTCATTAATGGGCCGGGTTATCAAATAGTTTCTCTTGAATGTCTTGGTGGGATCCCCGTCCTCATTCCACAAGGTAACAGCCGTGGTGCAGTAGAGTGGATACTTTTGGATCAGAACCTCCTCGGCCTCCTCGTCCTTTGGCGCCACATCCTTGCAGAACTGGTCGTAGTACTCCGTGCGGTCTTCGGTTACTTCCCCTGGAGCAGATGCCTGGCGATTGTACTCGGCGAAGAGCTCTTGCCACAAGAATTGCTCCATCCGGTTGGCCCTGGTGGCTGGAATATCCGCAAAGCTATTAATATTATTCTGGTAAAGTTAGAATAACAACTCACGCAGGACTTTCTTGATTTTGGGTGGACCAAAGCTGGTCTGCGATTCTGTGAGCTCCGTGGAGCACGGCCCCACTGGAAGGACAAAGTTATTGCCACGATCCACCATTATTAATAAAGTAGTTTCGGTGTTAATACTAGGATAAATAATTTATTCGTTTGCCAGCAACAATACTGACAGCTTACAAGCACCAACCTGGCGACTCCTTCGATCCAACAAAACAAACAAGTCAGAACCTGCTAGGCAACGGATTGCTCCTCTGGATTCGCCTGGGGATCTGATACTGCTGGCGTCTCGTCTTCTACTATGAGGGCGACCTCCTTTGGCTTCAGAATCCAGTAGTAGACTATGAGGGTGGCCAGAAAGAGAACACCGCTGTACACGATCCACTCCCACATGAAGCCAATCCACCAGGACTCCCACTCCTCGTTCACGAACCAAATGCTCGACACGGTGATGTTCTCCGCCATGGTTAGCACCAAGTAGCCGCCGTACCAGAGGCGAATGCTCTTGAAGCTCACACGGAACTCCATCAGCACAAAGATGTATATGTAGGCCAGGAGCAGGAGGAAGAGGGTGCGGCTCCAACTGCCTCGACAACGCGTTTCCAGAGCCAGGCAGGCCAGCATTAGAGCGTAGTGAACGCCGACCAGGATAAAAAAGGCACGCGGATAGAAAACACAAAATGTGGAGAGCGCCAGCATCCGCATGATGATGAAGGCGACCCACCCGAAGAAAGACACTGTTTTGCCTGCGAAGTCATCCTGCTGGATGCCATTCACTATCTTTGTGGGTCGTGGAAAGTAAAAGTCCACCACATCCTTTGGTGTCAGGGGTGATGGTGCCTTGGGGCTCTGGGGAATAAGGATGCTCTGATCATCCGCCGCATCCTCGCTCACTTTTCCCAAGAGAAGCTTTGGCGGATGGGGAACATTTTGTTTGATATACAGCTGAGCGTTGACTAGAAGCATGTCCTTGAAGGTTTCCAACTGGGAGAGGGGTCTGGTGACCCGGCGACTCTTCGTGGTATCCTTATCTGACATAGTTCTTCGCAAGTCGGGAGTTGGGGGATCATCTTCGGTGGGCTGCAGCGCAGGTAACTGAGGCGGCGCTGTTTTCGGCGGAGGAGGTGGTGCCGGGGTCTCCGGAATACTGTCCAGTACCTCGATGGTATTCACATCCCCCAGGTCTTCGTATCTCACCTTCAGCTTGGGTCTCGTACCCTGAATCTTTTCCTCATCTGTGGCATTGTCTCGGGGTCCGGAATGCAATAGGGCCCGCGTTTCCATTTGCTCCAAAGCATCGTTGTCCACCTCGTCTTCTCCCTGGAAGTGCAGCTCGTGTGAGGCTTCATCTGGGTTAAAGAGTGACGTTCTCGATCGGAAGTTCTCCATGATTTTATCTGATTCCGGGAAGCTCGTTATGGTGCGTTCGGATTCACGTTTCCTCCGTGCAGCTTCGCAGCAAAGGCGTTCGTTTTGCTGCAGCTGACAGCGATGGGTCTCTACTTGCTGGGGCGTGGCCCAAGGGTAATGGCGTCCCACTCGCCGCTGGCTCTCAATGCGATGATAGCTGGTAGTTATAGCTGCCAAGTCAATGGCGGAGAATACAAGAGATAAGGCCTGTACAGCAGCTGGAAAATATATGTAAGTGAAATTTTTAGACATTCAAAGAATAGTCAGTGAAAATTAATAAGAAAACAACTTACAGGTCTCATAATTCCGGAACATATCCTGGGCCAGCATGTGGTACAGCTGCAGGATGATCTGTGGGGCGGCCTGGGCGTAGGCCTGAATAAACAGGTACAACTCGATGCTGGAGGTTTGTTCCGCCTTTGCCAAGCACTTCATACGCTCCACATCGTCGTCGTCGTGAAAGAGTCCCTCGATGGCCCAAAACAGGCGCGTACAAAACCTTATCGGCGATAGTTATCAGACCTGACACTGACCCGCATCGCTTCGACTCACCTAAACACCACAAAGAAAGGGAACAGTAGGAGCTTTGCCAGTCCAAGGGCAAGGACAGTGCACCTATTCCTATTCGAGCAGGCGCAGTCGCGCTGCTCCCTAGAGGCGACCACCAGCAGGAAGGTGATCAGCGGTGGAAGGATCACCAGGACCAAGGTGCCCGCTCCGAAACCCGGTTCCTTCTGACTAAAGTGCTGGTAGCTCAGGGCCAAGTCCGAAGCTGTCTGGACTATATAAACGAGGAGACCCAGGCAGGCTGGGATTATGTAGGAGACCCAAATGCGCGTTCTACTCCGAATGGCGTAGCCTAGTATGTGAGGCGGTGGACTGGCGGCATGGGCCACCTTGTGCCTCCATGTCTTCGATGATGCTACTTCTTGTGGGGAACTCCCTTGGGTTTTAAAGGAGAAATGAACTCCGTTTTTACATCTGCAGCTTGCGAAATCCGGCGTAAAACTGAACCACTATGAGTAACCGTCTTTCTCTTGGGAACCACTATCTATGCGTGAGATTAGATAAAAAAGTGAGCAAAACACATTTTCGAGGTGAGAAAAGCGCGGTTTGTTTACGTTTTTGCGGTATGAATGAGAGAGTCGGAGATTAAAATATAGTGCTTTTTAAAATAAATTTATAGGAGCTAATAATTTTTTACGGAGTTTAAATTCATTTAAAAATAGTCAAAAAATGGACGTTGTCTAAAGAGGTTTATGAGAGCAAAAGACATGTTTAATTGAACACCACAGATTTAATTTAAATGAAAACCATTATTAATAAACTTCATTAACAAATATAATTTCTCCTATTCGCTTTCCATTTTCTGTTCATAATATACATATTTGAAACAGAATACTACGGCTTAGAGGTGTAGATGCGCTGAACCTAGGAGTCATACCAGGTCTTCTTCATCCAGTTGGAAGGCTTGCACGGCTCGTCGAGGACCACAAAAGCTCCTGCTGGCTGCTGCTGCTGCGGCTGCTTCGACCGACGACAGCCCACGGTGTACTTTGGATTTCCCTCGACGATCGACGAGTTATCGCGACAGTTGGAGGCGTTCTGCAGGACGGAAGCTCGCCGGCCGTATCTGGCAGGCTTCTTGGCCGTGTTACCGCCCACATCCTCAAAGTGGGCCGGCGCCGCCGTCTGCACTGGCTCCTTGATCTGCCCACGCTGACGCGATGTTCTTCGCTTATGCGGAACCTGAGGCTGTCGCGCCTCCAACGAGGAATCTGAGCTCTTGCGCATGCTACCAGGCATCCCAGACGGACCAGTGTCCAACTCCCGTGGACGCTCTCTGAGCTGATAGTTATACTGGGCCCGTCGATACTCCGGCGTTGCTGTAACCTCCGAGGGAGGAACGGTAACCGAGACGGGAGTCTCAAGATCCTGATCCGCCTGATGATACTGGGCGGAGGGGGCGTACTCCACGCCCGTGGTGGGCAGCCGGAAGCAGGAGGTGGGCTTATGGACGACGGGGCGGGATCGCGGAAAATCTTGGTAGTTGTTGCGATACTCCGGATTAAATTCGATCTTGCCGCGCAGCCGGAGGAAGGGCTCCCGGGGCTTGCCGCGCTCCGGCATCTCGGTGATGTGTGGGTCTCGGAAGCTCTCGTGGTACTCGGGAATCTCTTTGGTGAACTCCCCGCGTGGACGCAGGTGGTCGTCCGTTTTGAGGGACTTCTCTTTGGCCAGGTGCTTGGGTGGGTCGATGAATTTGTCGCGATACTCCGGCACCTCAGGACAGGGATCACAGGCTCCCTCGGAGCCGGAAACGCGCAGGTTGTCGTCCTTCTTAATGGGAGCACTCTTTGAGTAGTTGGCATACATCCGGAAGCTGTCCCTGTACTCCGGCACGGCCACAAACTCTCCCTGAATCTTAATGCTGCTCATCTGGGGTATGGAGTGCGCCTTCTCAGGGAACTGCTGGACGAACTGACGGCGGTACTCGGACGGCTCTGGCTGGCCCTGCTGCTCACGGTCCACGGCCTGGGCCCGCATCTGCAGGTGACACCGCTGCTGCTTCTGGGCGGCCACATCGCGGCGGAACTTGTCCTCGGCTAGCTTGCTGGTGGGTTGGCGATTTCTGGAAGCTAGCTCTGATTCGTCGAGGAAAACCTCACGAGGCAGGATCTTGGCGCTGGGATCCACCATGGGGGCCATGAGGTACGAGGAGTTCTTCATGCCACCGCCGCCACTGGTAACCTCTCCGCTTGCTCCGCCGCCGTTGCCCAACTGCAGGTTCTCCGGATTGCGAACGGGAAAGGTGCGGGAGCTGGCGAAAGAACATTGATAATTTTTCCTTATTTACATAAACATACGATAAGTCCCCGTAATTTAAGTAAACTGCTATTCTTGGATTCGAATTAAACAAGAAAGGAAATTAACTTTTGCACACCGAAGTTTGTTTACAATTGGAGCTTACAATTGGATTATTATAATTTAATCCAATTTGATTAAATGAAAAGAAAAACTTACATTAATTGTACTAATCATTTATACATATCATAAACATTCGATTTTAATATTTTCTAATTCATATTACAGTTGCAGATTTAATCTTCAAGTTTTACATTCACAGTCTACATTTAACAATCGTTTCAATGGCAGCTATATAACAAATTCATCCGATTTGCATAAAATTAAAACCGAAACGATACAAATATGTTAAAAAACAGAGAAATTAATACTTTGGATACTATCTTTAAAAAAATTTTTGGGTGTTTGGCTTAAAAATGGCTAATAACTTTATTGGTGTTATGATCATAACTTGGCTTAAACTCTTCTTGGTTCTTTCTTCTTAGTTCTTTAAAGGCAATCTTTCATGCATTTATAACGCGAAATTTAATTATGCCTCTTATTAAAAATGTGCTAAACTTCAATATTAAATGAAGCTCTTATTAAGACCATTTATAAAAATGTATGACATTCCTTAATATTTTCTTTATAAACCAAGTTATGAAAGTTCATGTTATGAGATTTCTTAACCTTCCTCGCATAACCGCACACTCACAAATCGATCCAAACGGTTTCATGCAAAGACAATTTCTTTTGGTAATTTAAGATAATTGAGGCACCATACCCTTAGCTAATCAAACTATAAAATTGTTGAAATTTTTCATCCCTATACACCTTGGTTAAGAAATAAGTGTGTGATGATATTTGACATTGAATTTAGATCGTTCAATAGAATAAGTTGTTAGCGTCGTAACATATGAAATAAAAATTAAATACAAAATCATAAACAAAATGAATTATAATTTTCTTTTAGGATCAATACTCACAACTGCAGATCCTCGGGAGTGTACCAGTGGTATTTCTCCTGGTGCTCCGACAGCAACTGCATTAATCCCTCCAGGCGCAACGAAGTCGCTCGCCTCAGCAGAGATCTGGGACGGGTTTGTAGGCCTTGGCCACGGAAGTGCTTTCGATACTCGCTCTTCAGTGATCCGAAACTGACCACCGGATCGTCGCTATTGTACAGACAGACGTTGCTCCGCGTGTGGAGCTGGACGGGCTGACGGCGACGGAAGTACTTGAGGTCATCAACGGCTATGTACTCGTGCGGATGCTTGATTGCGAACCGGCTGAGGTCGCCCTGGTTTTTCTGGTTGGCTGTGAGATCCGGCTCGGAGAAGGAGCGATTCCAGCCGAAGTCGGCATCAAAGCTGCGGTTGGGAGAGAAGAAGGAGGAGGAGGAGCTGGGTTAGGAAAGCAACCGATTCGTCTCGTCTTTGGCTGCAAACTGAGCGTAAAAGTTACGGGTATCGCTGGTCGTCGTCGCCACCACGACCAAATAACAGGTAGGTTCCTTACTAATGGGGACACCAATAGCCCTTCTCCCCCAGCAGTTGCAGTTGGGAGCCTTCCAGGGTGCCTTGGACTTGGGAGGGAAGTCACTAAAGGCATTTTGCCCGCTTCCCATTCCCATTTAGCCACCTCCATTTGCCAGCCATGGCGTGCCACGGCAATGTTGCTAGGCACGCTCACAGACATTGTAAACAAACTAATGAATATGGCAAAAGGATGAAATTGCTGCAAATTAGAAAATTGTCTTTCGGTTTCGACGGGAGCAGCCGGCGGGTAAAGATGTTTAATTCATAAATGGGACTTACAAATGGTTGAACACGGATGCCACAGAAATTGCCGAGTATCCTTTTTAAATTCATAAAAAAAAGAAAACACCCATCCTTGGCCTTCATGTTTTTAAATTCTTGACAAATTCCTTATCAAACTTTTCCTACTCCTACTTAAAAAACTCTCTTTACTATTAGCATTACAGAATAAAAGTATGAAATATTAAATACATGAATTTATTAATTATTGTCCAACTTTTTTAAACCCGAATCTCCTCCAAGCTGCTTCTGTTCATATGTGAATCCACCCGCCCTACAAATCGATGCCAATCAATAGCTCACAGTGTCTCCGGCTCCGGCTCCGTCTCCGCCTCCGCCCCCTTCTTCCACCGTTGTTAGTCCTGACAACGACTAAGGGCCCTTGGCAATATCCATATCCGGAAATGAGTTTTTTGTTGAGGCATTGCCAAGGACTCGTGTAGGACTTCCAGCGAGTCATTAAAAATGCACAAGGATTGCCCGTCGTCAAAGGTGAACTTGCGAGCATGCAAAATGCAAGTCTCCCTTTTTCTTTTATGACCCATGTACTGGCTAGGCCAAATGTGACCACAAGCACCTGTTGAACGGCTCACCTGCCCGTTCGGACTACTACATCGGAATTTCGGAGTCTCACGTGTTGGAAAATTTGTGCAAGAGTCCAACCAATAGTTATAATTGATGGCTGCCAAAAGGTTTATACTACGCAATCCCTGACCAGGGAGTGTGCGTGATTCGCTGGCTGAATCAGAAAATCAGAAACGGAAACCGACGGAAAGGTGCGGGAGGACCTGACCAAGTCTGACCCAATTTCAGCCAAAGGAGCTCTGAGAAAGTAAAAGGAGCGAGGGGCTCGTTCGGACTAATCCTGACAATGGCAAATGACCTTTGGCTATTTTTAAAGCCGCGCCAGCCAGCGGAACGTCGCAGCCCCATTTAAATATGCTAATCAGTGGGCCAGTGGGCCAGCGGCGATGCCAGGACACTCACATAATTACAGTTGCAGATTTATGACGTTTTAATTGCTGCTACACGGCCCAGTCACGCCACGGGGCGTATACGCAATGCAATAAACAAGAATGCACCATTATGTTAACCACCAAGCAGACAAGGTCAACCGCAAACCGGGAATTCGATTATCTTCAACTGCACCAGCTCTAAAGTTTATATTAGCAGGCAATGTTGGCTCAGGTCAATGGGACCGAAGATATGAGGTTCACATTTACCTCAGAATGTATTATTGACTTGAGACCCCTTAATAATTAGACAACAGTGTTAACCTAATGTTTTCACGTAAAAGTACAATTTTTAAAGGAATAATCTTACAGTAACCTTTAGCTCTACTTGGGTTAGTATGGTTAAATCCAAACTTCAGCTGAAATTAAGTTTAAAATCTTTAAAGTTCCTTCGTTATTGTTAAGATTTAATCCTGAATTTACTGAATATGTTATGCCGAAAGAGGCCACATTATTTAGAACATCGTCGTCCCACATACCACTTAAGGATAGGTTTCCCTGGCTTAAGGAAATAAAGAACCCTTCAGTAAATCAAAATTAGGTCAGTTTTTACACGGGCCATCTTGCTTCACTTTATTGCTTTTTTATTTAGAAAATATATTCTATTTAATCAATAAATAGCCTCTAAGACCTTTAACTATATTTTAGGAAACCTGCAAATTTAGCTTTTAAAGAGAAGTTAATTTTACTTGTACTATAGAATAAGTACAGATTTCTTAAACAAAACTCGGTGCTCATAAACTGGTAACTTCTACCCTATAAGACCTTTTATATTATTCATTATAAACCTCTTACCCATCGCTGCTTTTCCAGTCGTAGGCAATCGCCATTGTTGGGTTTCCTTTTTTTGGGGGCTCTACACACGTTAATTAAACATTAAATGAGTCTGCACTTCTGGGGGGACGGGCACACACACACTTGAGGTACACACATTCTGGCCTGTGGCCAGTTCCTGGCCCGAAAGGCGCCATTCAAGCGCAGCTCGCCGAACCACAACTTGACCGCTCAGATCGTAAATCCCAACTGAAAAGGTGGCACTACAGCACAGTGTGTGCGCCAAGAAGTTAGCCAGTTTTTCGCACGCCAACCTTCCGACACACACACCTTTCCCTTGCCTTGCCTCCAACTCCATTGCGCTTCTGCTCCGCCGACATTTTCCCACGACACGACGACTGACTTGAGGTGTCACTGCGGGGGGATAACAGCAAAAGCTTGGGCGGTAATGAAAGGATTCCATTTTGGGCTCTAAAAGCTGTTACATGCAATCGGGAAACACCTTCTCCAGCTGACGCTCCTCCCTTGCAGCTGCAGTTGATTTGAATATGAAATGGTGTTTTGATCTGAATTTCGGCCACCCGCTGCAGCTGTCAGAGTTGAGTTGAGTTCCTTAACCCAGTTCGCGGCGTTTTGACGCCTCTCTAATGAAACCGTGCTTATTGGGGGCTACCACCCCGCCAAAAAGCCCATTACGCCTGATTTACTCGCCTCTTAACGATTTCATTTTGCGACGCGAGCGGTCTCCATCATGATAATAATTTCCTTTCCTGACACGCAACTCCTCCGGCCGGAGTACAAGTACATGGCTTTCAATTGTCATGAGCAGCGGGTGGCTTCCGGGGCTGCGGATTGTGGATGCCGGTCAAGGCCAAATCAATTCCCCAGCAGCGTCGGAAATGCTTGCTGACAGAGTGTTGTTGGGCATCGGTTTGAATTGGTTTAGATTGAGTGGAAGTTTACTTTTTTAGTTTATTGCGTCTACAGCTATGTTAACTAACGTGTGTGAGTGTTGTGCGGTGAGATCTCACACCTTGGAGAGACCCTCCCAACGATCGGGAACAGTGAGGAAGTAGCGATCCATTGCATCAATGAAGCGCAGCTTGTAGCGTTCGGGATTGACCACCGTGGGATCTTTGCCCTTGCCGCCCAGGATGCCCGAACCCTTGATGATGGACTCCATGCGTTTGTCCAAAGTGAAAGTGCGTATGTAATCTGATATGAAAATATAGGTTTCAGTCGGTACAGAACTTTATGAATCCCTAAGGCCTTACCTATAATGCCCAGAACTAGCAAATTGTTTTTCTTGTCCAAACCCACCAGCATCGAGTAGTCCATGACCTCATTTCGCTCCAGAAAAGACGAGTCCCGCTGAATGGCATCCCTTAGGACGGTTTTGCTATGCGACAACACATACAGAGGCTTTGACCAAGACACTGCGAAGGCGGATTAGAAATTAGCTTAGGTTAAACACATTCGCACGAATAACTACTCACTTTGCACCAGATTCTCATCTAGGAGTACGATTTCACCCTGCTGAGTGGTGGGATCCACTAGGCGATTCCGCTCGGAACCCTTAAGATCAAATTTCCTTTCAATTTCGCAGCCGTAGAACAGATTCTCCATGACCATCACCGAACGATCCACCGTAGAGCTGGTAAGGATAAGGTTTTAGTTATTTCGAATACATAATAGTTAATTACAATTAAAAAAAACCTACTCCTTTGTCTTCACGCTGACCTTGAAGACTCCAAAGATCTTGGCCAGCAGAGTGGGCAGTTGCTGCTGCTGGCAACGGTCTATGTACTCGAAATACTTCGGGGCAAAGGGCTCAAAGATGGTCATGTCCTTGTAGTTCATTTCCTTGAGCACGAAGCGGTCATCTTCGAGAAAAATCATAAATAAAAATATATAGTTCAGGCGGCTAAGGCAACTCACCCAGTGTTTTGGAAAAGCGTGATCCTGATTTACCGCCCCTCGCCTCCCACTGGACACTGTTACACAGGCTGCGGGCCAGAGCGATCCTGGACTCCTCCTCCAGATCAATTGCCTCCTCCGTTGGCAGTGGAACGCCAACATCGCTCGGCTTGCGCACCAGCTCCATTTCGGAACCCTTGCGACTCTGTGAGATTCTCAACTCCTCGCGCATCTTGCTCTTCTCCAGCCGCCGATACAGCGATCTGTCTAGCTTTGGCGGCTTCAAGCTCTTCGCGCGCATCGCATCGAACTCGCGGGCAAAGTAGATCTTGCATTGAAACTGACAGCCATTGTCCTGGAAGGCCAAAGTGACATGCGGACTCGGTGGCTGCTTGGTCCGCTCCTTGCTCTTCTCCTCAGACTCGGCGGCAGCAGCACCAGCTTGAGACGTGCCTGTGGTGCCAAGAGCAGCGCTCGTGTTGCTGGAGGTACGCGAAATACTGGGACTGTCCTCGGTATCGCTCTGGTTATCCGTGAGAACGATCTTCCGCTTCAGTTGGGGACTTGAGTGGGCAGCGGATGTGGCGGAGGAGGAGGATGCAACAGCAGCCGCATTGCAATTTAGCTCCACCTCCTCCTTGGCCTTTTGGTACTCCGCTGAGGTCAAGCTGTAGGCAATCACAGAGCTCAGATCGTTCTCGCGGACATGGATGGGAATGCTGCCCGGGGCCAAGGTTAGATGCTCCTGAGCCGAGAAGGGAGACTGCAAGGGATTGGCCTGATTCGTCGACGGCAGCAGCTGGGTGAGAATCTTGCGGATGGACTTCTTATCCGAGTTAACGTTCACCGTAGAGGCAAGCAGCTGGTCAATGGAAAACTTCTTCTCCACAACAGATTGAGCGCTGCCCAGGTTGGTCTCCGTATCCTCGTTTGGGCACTCCAGGGGATCATTCTCCTTTGCCAGACCAGAGCTGACGGATTTGGAGGCATCGGGAACACTGGAAACACCCGAATCCGGCCTCAGTTCCTCCGTGCATATGGTCCCCGAGTCGATGTGATGCGCCTGCTTGGCGGACAGCTTCTCGATCTCCTGCAACCTTGGTCCCCACAGCTCAATGCTCTCCGCCAGAGCCCGCCTGGCCACGGCCAGGGCATCGCTGGTGTCGTAGGCGGTGGCCCGGCTATCCGTGAGCAGCGTATGTACAATCTCGATCTTCTGCTTAAAGATGAACTGGTCGTGGGTGAGCATCGTCTTCAGGTTCTGCACCAGTGGCGTGTTCTCTTCCTCAGTGGCCAGATCTGCTATCCTCTCGTGAATTCTCGTGTATACCTCGTGCCCTCGCACCGAGAAGTTCTTTATCTCCTCCTGTACCTGGATGCCGGGCAGAGGTTTCGGGATATCCAACTGCAAAGTAAGCGAGGGGAGATCCGTTTCCCAGACATCTAGGGGTGTGTACTGGAACTTGGCGCCCACGCCCCGAAAGCTGAAGTGATGGACGTAGTCGCGGTGCAGCGAGTGCTCGCAGGGACTGCCGCCCTGCTCGGCGTCCGGCGGAGGGCGTCGCTTGTACGCATGGCCGTGGAAACGCATCTCCAGGTACTTGGCCAGCGACAGGCACTTGGCGGAGTCGGAGAGCGGTATCGTTGGAGTTGTGGCGTTGCAGATACTACACCAAGAAGTGAAGTAAATGCGCTTGGGGTCGGAACGCGTAGAGTCCTCCGTAAGGTAGACATGCACACAGCCCAGCGAGTGGACATAGCGACGTACGTGCCCCAGCATCGGCAGGTTGCACGAGGGGCACATCGAATTGAACAGGCAGCAGTAGCGCTGCAGGAACTGCTCAAGCATGATGTCGTACTGACCGTAGAACTTCATATCCAGAAGCATGGGCAGCTTGCAGAAGGAGGACACGCCCTTGGGATTGTAGTGAAAGCTGCAGAAGAGCACCGGCAGGCGCTGGTGGTTTTGCGGATCCAGCGCGTCCTTGTACAGCTGCTCCTCGCTCACCTTCTGCGGCCGCTGGATGAGCTCGGCGTTCTTCTTCTTCGGTCGGAGCACTGGGAAAGTAAGGAAGTGAGATTGGGGAAAGATTCTTGGCAAACCTTACTTACTCGGAGCCTTTCCCTTTGGGAAACGACCGCCAAAGGATCGGAACTCAGACAGTTTCGTCTGTATATCGCGACTGCTCGCCGGTGCCGTAATCTTCATCTTCACAAAGTCATGGGCCGGCAGGAGTTGCATGTGCTGGTTCTGGTTCTCCTTGTTCCCGGGCTCTCCCGATCGGCCGCCTGTCTCGCTGTCCCTGGCATCGCTCTCCGGCCTATCTGCCGTGCGGGACCACTGCTTGGAGAAGTACAGCTCGGCGGGGAAGAGTTTGCGCAGCTTGCACTTGCGTCCCTGCTCCGTTTCCAGGTAGGGCAGCGGGAAGGTCAGGAAGGGACTGACCGACAGGAGCGTAGAGCTCAGGGCTGTGCGGAAACGGTTGTCGTAGCGTGGCTCCACAGCTAGCGCTTGCACCACGGGTGGAGCACAAGGTGAGGTGGACAGAGTTTCCGCCTGCGAGGAACGCAGCGGATCCGTAAAGTCAGACACATTCTCACTGACAATGCTCACGACGATCTTATCCTCCGACTTTCGCTCGCCAATCGTCGGACGCTTAGCTCGCAGTTCCGCCTCCGTCTCTGGGGTCTTGGGACTCGTCTCCTTTGAGTCAAATATCGAGGGCTTGGGACTCAGGGGCTGGGCGAACTCGTTCAGCAGGAATGACATCTCCAAGCGCCAATTGTAGCGGGCAAAGAGTAGCGCCGAAGCCACCCGCTTGACCCTGGTGAGCTCCGCATTGCTGCCGCCTCGCAGGAGGCAGGTGTATCCTCTCGGATTCGTGAGCTTCTCGAAGAACATCAGAGTCTTTCCATTGTAGTTGCGTATGTAAAAGTCATTGCAGTAGCCCAACTTGGGCATAGTTATATTCGACTCGATGGAGCTGACAATGTCGCATTGCAGTGTGCGCGACAACCGCTCCATCACCGACAGCTTCACGTCCAAAACAAGGGTCACGCCGTACGATCTCAGCAGGTCCTGGGCAATGCCAGCCACATTTTTGTGGACCAGTACCACATTCGGGGTGAAGCTCATAATCCGGGCACAGACATTGCGCAGGTACTCCTTCTCCTGCAGCAGAACTGTCTCAATGGTCACAAACTTGCCTTCGATCCGTTCGTAGACAATGGGACACTGCAGGAGGAGGATGCGCGGGAAGGGCACATGAGTGGCCATGTCCTTGTGGGCCACGTTTTTGGAAAAGGCCACCCCGTGGACAATGGTGGAGTCCTTGCGCCTACCACCCGGAACCTTCTTGAAGTTCACATAGTTCCGAATGTCGATCAAATCGTTGGTGCAGTGCTCCGGCTTGAAGTGATTGGCGGCGGTGGAGCAGAGCATCTGCAACACTTTGTCCCACTCCTGGTCGAGGTGATTGGCCCTCAAGAGCTGGGCCAGCAACTGCTCCTCGTGCTCGCAGTAGGACTCTAGCAGTTTTGAAGTGGCCGTTGTGAAGCAGAGATCATTCTCTAGTTCGTTCTCCAGCTCCCTTTCCTTCTCCTCAGCCGTGAACTGATCCATGGACTTGGGTGGCTGCGGCTCTGCATGCGAGGCCACCTCGAACTGTGGACTCATTGTGCGCGAAGTTTCCGCTCCGCTGCTGCTCTTGGCAAACTTGTAGTGCAGTGCCGGATCGAAGTCCATCTGCTCGGGATCGGGGACAATAGGCTCGAGGAATCCGGCTGCCAGCATGGCATTCAGAATGGCCACAGCCTGGACTTCATTTGCCGACTTGTTGTTGTTATTAAGGAATTCGATCAGCCGCTGGCCACAGTTCTGGGCGGGCAGGTCGCGCTGCATCTCCTCGTGCAGGGTGATAAGTGAGTTTGATTGCTGCAGGATGTTTTTGCGGTCATCTATGGAGAGGGTGTTGTAATTGGTTTGCGAACTAAACCGCTCCTCCTGGTAGCCTACGGAAGTCTTCCTGGAGAGCGGCGCCCTCTGCTGCTGTGGATTCTTAGCGTGCGGCGTGGCGCTGTCTTGCACCTCGAGCTTGTTGCTCAAATGCTGCTGGAGGGCCTGCAGGTCCTGGCCCATCTCTGAGCTGGAGGACTTCAGGAAGGTCAGCACTATCTTGGAGCAATAGTTGCAGACCTTAAGGTCGCCATCGCAGCGAATGATCATGCCGGGCACCACCTGGTTGCAGCACTTGGAGCAGAAGATCTGGCCGCACAGCCGACAGTGGTGCTTGCGCCGGAATGTGGAGAACTTCTGCGAGCAGTCGTAGCACTCCTTGGCCTTCGAGTCGGGCATCCAGAAGCGCTGCAGCTCGGTGTCTTTGTAGTTGCGAAGATCCTGGAAACGGAATAAAGGGGAAACGTTTACATGGTTTGACTACAAGAAGAGTTTCTAAGGTAATAAAGTCTATTCTTAGTTGTTCTCTTGCTGGGTATTGCCACAATCATCTATAAACGTTAAGGGGAATGCAACTTTCACTCACATTGTTGTTTTTTGTGGCCACTATGTTGCTGATGTGCTTGAGCACATTGGAAACGGTGCGCCCCTGATTCGCTTCGCTGGGCAACGCCTCTAAGCGCTCATTGGCCTCGGAATCCTCAGCGGCAGTGGCGGAACTAGAGGCAACTGTGCTTGTGCTCCTCGATTCGCTGGTGGTCCTCAAGCTCAGTGTGGTTGGGCGACTAACAGAGGTTTCCCCTTCAGCCATATCTGAGGTAAGTGACTTGTTTTCGCTGAAGAACTGCGACTTGCCCACTTGAACGGCCTGCGAGGAGGCGGCACTGCTGCTGTTGCTTGTGCCGCTGGATATGTCATTGACGGTGTTGTAGCTCTGGTTGTATACATTCTGGATCTTATTGACGACGCGCCCGAAGAGCGACTCGGGCTTGTCCTCAAAGTTTCGAGCGAATTCGGTGAGTTTGGTGGGTGAGTGCAGGTGCTGGTGGCTAAGGCCGGCTGTGGTGTGGCTGCTGTTGCTGCTACTCATGCTGCAGGCCCTGCTGTGGGTGTTGTTGTTGCGGTGCCCAGGGGCTGGTGGGCGAGGCGGTGGCACTCGCCCGCGGACTCACGGTCCTTGGTTAGATAGAAGTGATGTTGAGCTGATCGATTAGGGCCGCATCCGGTGCCAAGGAGCCCAGCGCCAGATCAGTCCACTTTTGCTCCTGCCAAGGCGAAAAACCAAATCATAAATCTGTCAAAAAAAGAGGCCCCGGAAGTGTAAACTCACCTGCTCGCTCACCGTCAAGTGTGAATCACCGCCGTCGGCCTCCGGATCGGGTAGCTTTTCGCGTGGCACTAGAATCTGATCGAAAGGCAGAACTTCCATGCGCCAAGCATTGTCCACAATGTCCAGCAGCAGATCGTCGATCGGTGCCTGCAACGCTCCAAGAGATTAACGCAGTGAAAGCAATGACAACGCCCCCGCTTGCAGAATTACGTCACTCTACGATAGTATAGGCCAAATACTGGAGACACGGTATTGCGCGTATTTAGATCTATCACAATGGGCCCCTTGATAAGTGCGGCCGAGCTGCGACTAATAAGTGAGAAGCGATAATTGGCCACAGGTAACGCAGGCCAAATGCGAATGCCTATCAGGCAGGCGTCGTTTCATTGAACAGGCTTTTTCCTGATCAAACAATAGCAATGCCCACTTACCTGGCTATCCATCACTTATGGAATAGTCTTATCTGAGATTCGCCTGCCTCAACTGATCGCCAATTGTTTGTTTAGTCGCTTTTTCCACTGCTTTTGTAAACAATTCGCAAATAATCGTGTTTTGGTCAACCAAAACAGCTGCTTAGAGACGGACACTCGCTCACGCGATTAGAGCGCTGTCGATAGTTTGTTACTGTGGGATTCTTCGATTGTTTTTGCCTATCGATTTGTCATCGATTTGTCGCCGTTTGAATTTGTTTAGCCTTGTTAAACAAATAAATAGAGGAATTGAACAAATAAATAGCTGAAAAGTCAAAAAAATATCAAAACAACTAATTTTTGTTTGTGTAACTATTAGTAAGTACTTTATTTATTGGCCATTAGGTATGTTAATAGTGGATATTGGCATTTCAAAGAAGCCAAATTTAATGGTTTTCTAAAAATAAAGAAAATTCACTGTCATAAGTTGGTAATCCAATACCGAAGTACATATACATGACCTGAAAACATAACATACTGTACTACTGGTTGAGTTAATGGGTATTTCCTGTAGATTTACGATTAATTCCATTTGATTGTAAGCTGTACTTTTAATTATAGTTAATTCCGGAGATGTGTCTTCGTAATACTTTTTGCAGTAATCTGAAATAAAACTGAATTTTTTAATAGGTTTTCCTTGGGGCTCTGGGCTTTAATCCAGTTTTTAACCCCTATTTAAGCTGAAATAAATTACATTTTCTTAATAAACTTTTGTGATTTATAAATCCTGCTTTATAAACGTTAACTATATTTTCTGCCATATTTCGATCTCGTAGATTGTTCCTGTTGAATAACTGACTAGATGCAGCATAGCGCTCTGCAAAATTCGCTTTCCAACGTCAGCTATGCCGACATCTTGCCAATTTACCAACGGAATCCATGTTCTATAATCGAATGTGGAACCAAGACATAACACCGAAAGCGAGTTTGCCAAACAAAAATCCACGGAAATATTCTCACAAAAGCACACAGAATTGTCGTCTATTACTCGGGCTGTTGTTGTCAATGGCTTTCATCAATGAAACGCTTGTTGTTTTGAAAAGCACTTAACAAGTTTTGGGTCTTGGAACTGGATGGGATAGCTGCTGCTGGCTGGCCTTCTGGCTGCTTTTGTGGCCGGACAGTAGTGGCAAGTGTAATCCGTCAGCGGTGGAGACTAATTGGCAACTGATTCCGAAGCCGCGCGGCGAGCTCAGCACCACACCTCGGCAATTGAAGAAGTTTCAATTAGTTGGCATTTGACACTAACACATGGAGCGTCTAAAAACGGGGATTGCGGACCGTTGCCAGCTCACGCACACCGTTGCCGCCGGTGGGGGTGCTGTCCAGGTGTGTGTATCGTTACCTGTACCTGTACGGGCGACAGGTAGCAGTAAGTCAGTCCGTCGGCGACGCGACTGTGCGCCGCTTAAGCGTTTTTAGCGCAATGCCGTCTGCTCGGAATATTAATGAACTCCCTTTTTGAGACAAAATATGAAATGAAATAAGATTTTTAAGCCGTGTGTCCACGTCCGAGTCGTTGAGGCTTTGGATTCGGATTGGGAATTGGAATTCGGGCCCAAAAATGCATTGGCCAGGGCCAAACACGGCGCATGCTCAGCGTTAGCCACTTCCGCTCGAGCTCGAATGGTTACAGAGGATGGGATGAAGGAAGAGACATCCCCAGATCTTCCCTCCACGATTACCTCGAAGAAAAGAGACTGTGTATACCGCTCTCTGTACTCGGTACCATCTATAGGCTTTACATTACAGATATTTATGCGCGATTATACAAAACAGTCACGTGCCAGTGGGTCGGTCTTTCCTCTATATACACAAATACTGGTCTGGACTTACACCTACAATATGTGTATATGGCAGGTATATATTACTATAGAAAGCCAGAGAACGTTACTCACGACCGCACGAAGCCCTGCTTTCCTGGGAGCTCGGGACTGGGATCCTCGGTGACCGCTTTGGAAGCTCATAATTTGAATATCGTTATTATTATTCAAATAAACACGACTCACGTTCCAAATGCCATAAAGTCGGCAGGGCCTGCACGTATACAGTAAAGCCGATGGAACCACCAACTGACATACCAAAACCCCTTAAAGATCCTCCCGCAAATTCCAACTGAAAGTACCTCTGAGGACACCGACCATCAAGTTTTTCCCATATTACCCTCATGCAATTTCTCCCACTTCCTTCTTGGGCCCATCCGCTGGCGATTAAATAAAATTTAATTAAATATTAGTATGCACAATCGGGAGGCACTAACGCATGATGTGATGACCCATAGTTTCGTAACATCGATCGGCAGTTTGAAGTCCCCATATTCGTTGTCGATCGCTTTCTAAAAAAACTATCTGTAGAACCGAAGAAATTAATTTTAATAAGCCATTTGGTATTTCAGGCACACGATGTCTCTCCCAGTTGGATTGCTACGGGAAATGCTTTGTCAATGATCGGTTTCAAAAGTTTCAGATGCAAGGAAGTTAGTTTTCTACTATAGGGAAAATAGTGAGGAAATCTTTTTAAGGTTCGGTTCAGTATGGCTCACTGACTTACTTCAGGAAAATATAACTGTAGTCAAAAGCTTGGAACGCTATGAAAAAGCCATTTCCGACCCTATAAAGCTGATTCAATCTAGCCATTCTGCAAAGAAAAAAATTTTCGAATAATTTTCCAAATTTTTTAATTACATCATTAAAATTGTCAAAAAGGAACCATCATACCTTTTTGACAAACTGAAGTTTATGACATCAAGAAGAACAAACAACATTATGTGCATTAGGCCCAGATCTCTAACAGCAGAGAGACAATTTTGGTCTTGGAACCAGTTACCGGTCAACCTCAAAAGTATTAGCAGTGTGCCGCAGTTCAAACTTAGAATAAACACATATTTCAAAAATTTAAATTCTTAATTAAAGCGACTTAGGGCTTAGGGTTTAGTTTTAAGTAGTTTTAGTTAAACAACAAATAAAATTTGTAAAGTCGTTGTGACTAGCGCATTAATTTATAAGTCCCAGACTTGTAGCGTTAGGAATTATATATTTATAATAATAATAATAATAATAATAAAAAATGTGCTATATTTTCATTTCATCTACAAAAAAAAAATATATATATATATATATAAAAATCTATAATTTTTATATTTTAAATTTAGTATGCAGATTTTTACGCAGACTAAGTTATGGTTAAATTGAATCGAAAAACGTTAATTTAAACTGAGATCTTCTTTGGAGCATATGGACGGATTATCAAATTCCAACTTATTATAGCTGCTAAATCGTAATGAGCAAACAATAAATAGCGATCAAAATTTAAATGTAACCTCCTACTCGATAACAACTGATTTAACATCGATAATCTCTTAGTGATGTCTCGGTTTGGGCATAGTCCATCTCTATTGACGATACGAACCGGCAAAACTGCATTGTTTGGCAATAAGAAAATAAAAACTTAAATCGCGCCGGTAATGAATTCCCCGCTGAAACATGGCTGCCATCTGCCTGCGGAAGGGAAGCCTCACCCAATGGTAAGTACCAGAACTCGTTATTGGGGCTTCAGTACCAGTTTTATAATTTCCAGACGGACTATCAGGCCATTGGGCAATCGGAGTTGGATCAGCTATTCGGGAAGAAGTTTCAGTACCAGAAGCCTCGCGGAACTAACTCCTGGCAGCTGCCTGCGCCGGATCAAACTCTCTTCGGCGAGTTCTACCAATATGAGGCGCTCCAAGCACTCCGCGAACAACTAAATGCTGTGAAGAGCCGACTGAACGACTATGGAGTGCAGGAGTGGAGTGCTCATACCAACCGCAGAGATCCCTCCGGCGAGGTATCGTGGCGTCTGAAGAACGAGACGAAGGCGGAGTTTGTCACTGTGGCGTGGTGCAAATTCTTTGAGTGCCTGCATCGCTATTCCCTGGTCAAGGAACCCATTGTAAATACTCTACATCTTTGCGAGGCGCCAGGAGCGTTTATAGCGTCCTTGAATCACTACCTGCACAGTACTTACGCCGAGGAGGAGGTCAGTATTGGCGCAAAGCACGATATGGTCACAGATTAATGTTGAATTGCAGATCAAATGGCGCTGGCGCTCGACTACCTTAAATCCATACTACGAGGGCAATGCCCTGAACGAGATGATCACCGACGACAGGTTCATTTTCCACACGCTAGACAACTGGCTGTTCCACAAGGACCTCACGGGCAACCTCTTGGATGTGTCCAACATAGAGCATTTGGCTGAGCGCTGTGCTCAAGACTTTCAGGGAAAAGTGGATTTGGTTACCGCCGACGGGTCTATTGACTGTGCTGCCCAACCGGACTGCCAGGAGGAGATAGTGGTTCGCCTGTTTTTCGCCGAGGTGCTCAGTGCTTTGAAGATTCTAGCTGGAGGCGGCAGTTTCCTGGTGAAGATGTTCACTCTTTTCGAAGCCTGCAGTGTGTCGCTCCTGTACATGCTGAACTGCGTCTTCGAACAGGTGCACATCTTCAAGCCCGCCACCTCCAAACGTGGCAACTCGGAGGTGTATGTAATCTGCTTGAACTACCAGAAAGAGACGGCAACCGGCCTGCCCCGCTTACTGGAGGAGTTGCAGGCCAAGTTAGCACAGCCAAATGACACTATGGTAATGCCGCTGTTTGCCCGGTCACAGATCCCCGCAGACTTTCTCATGCAGCACGAGATCGCCTGCCGGCTGTACATGAAGCTCCAGTCGGACGCCATCGAAGGCAGCATCTATGCGTACGAGTCAAAGGACCGTCACTACCTGAGACACCTCCATCACCTACGCGGCCTCGTCTCCAACACCTACTACAGTCGCTACAAAGTCAAGCCCTTGGCGGACAGCCTTTGCATCGTGGACAAGGAGGCGACAAGCAAGGCTCTGGGCTTCTCGGTGCCCGTCTATGGAGGCTCCTACACAGAAAGGGAGAATCTTAAGCACGGCGATCTCCTCAAGCAGATATACTGCCTGCGTCGCGAGTTCAACCAGCTAGAAAAGTGTCCCAGCGGCAAAACCTCTTACTCAAACACCACTAATAGAGCCCCGCCCTTGGAACTGCGAGTCTCCAAAGGAGCGGCGGTGCAAAGCCTGCAGAGCAGTATGTTTGCTTCGGAACCCATACTCCTGCTACGTCTGCGTATCCGCGACACCTTTGATCTCGATCCCGTTTGGCAAACTGCGCCACAGTGTCAGCTGGATGACAAAATTCTCAACTACCAGGCACCTTCAGAAGATGAAAGCTATCACTCCGCACAGCGTCGCTTTTTTGTGGAGCTTTTGGAGAGCATTAGGGATTTTCAGCCCCAGAGTATTGTCTTCCAAAGGTTTCTCTTCCTCACCCACTATGCCGCTTCCGTGCTGCTGTTCCTCATGGAAACCCTTTACCAGGAGTCCAACTTCGAAAGCAATCCAACGCAAACCCTTACATTAAGTAAGGCCAAAGATGGGAAAGAGCTCAGCCAGGTGCTGGATCTACTCAAGGATGAGCAGGCGGGCGCCATTCACAGCCTGCTGGACATCAAGGAGCTGCAGAAAAACCAATTTAGCAACGCTCTCGTCCAACACAATAACGGCGTGCTGCTGGCCTGCTTTCGCGGCATGCTCGGCGAGGAAGCCTTTCCCATGCCCGTGGGGGCCATCCCAGAACCCAGCGCTGGCCTTTAACATAACGAACATGTATTTCTTCTCATTTTGCATAAAATTACAGTGCTACTTTTACAAGACTATGTACTCTTCCAGGGGAATCCGCTTGCACTCGCTTCTACGAGGGAGTGGACCCTCTGAGGATCGGGTCGGGGTGAGGAGTCGAGTTTTGACGAAATGAAATTAAATAACTAACTGAAAATCACAAGACTAAGGGCAGCGGCAATTCTGCTGTGCCGCTGCCGCAGCCGTCGCCGTCTCCATTTGCATCCCGCTAATCCGCCGGACGTTTTTCGCTATGCTTCTTGGTATAGTCCTCGGCGTTCTTCACGAACTTCTTGCGATCGCGCAGAAACTCCTCGGCCAGCTCCGCACGCAGGGGACGCTCCGGCTCCGGTTCGTTGACCAGGTCCACCAGAGCCTGAACCACTTGGTCGGTGCGCGTGGCCGGTTTCCAGTTCTCCGTACTGATAATGGGCAGGCACACCTGGCCCTTCTCGTCGATGTTCGGATGGTAGATGCGCGTCTTGAAGTTGATCTTTGGCGGCTTGAAGGGATACTCCGCCGGGAAGTTGATCTCGATGCGGAAGGCGCCCTTGTTGTACGGCGGATTGTCCGGCACGATTAACCCGGTCCAGCGCAGCAGATTGTCGTCATCCGTCTTGATATCGCGAAATCCCTTTAATGTGTTCTCCTGCAAGTCACTCAGCTCCTTTCTTAGGCGTCGCGGCGCAGTCATCGTGATGCCTCTCTGTGTGTGTTTGCTGGAGTGCGTGTGTGTTGTATGGGGGCTGCGCTGACTGTGTGCGTGTGCACTTTTGTTTGCCCTTCTGCGATTGTGTGTCGACACCCAAATCGATGGTGCCCGTCTTTCGCGATGAGTAATGCGCGTTCCGGCGGTGGAGCTTTGTTGTTGCCGGACTCGGGGGCCTTGGTTCCCGTGTGGCGCCTATAATCGCCCTGGCCGCAAGAATTAGCACGTAAGTCAATGAAAACGATGTTTCGAGGTTTTTCTCGGCGATGTTTTTTCGACGATATTCGCTTTTTCCCCGTCATATTTGGCTTTTTACGTCACGAGTGGATATTCCTATCATCACTAATAATCTCCGAAACACTCATGTTAACATGATTCGAGAGCGAATGAGCGATGTTATTTCATGTGAATTGCGCTCAGAGAGAGCGAGAGCGGCAGTGATGCCAATATTTTTTCAAAAAAAAAGGACAGATTTGCAAAAAATAACAGCGAAAAAAGGCTGAAAATTAAAAAAAAAAAGGACAGATTTCCGGATAGGGGATGTTTGAAATTTCTTCCGGATGAAGCAGTTAAAAACAGGACAGATCTGTCCGGAAAAATGCCAAATTGGTGTCACTGAGTTGAACTCATTGTAAAAAATCGATTTAAAATTATATAAAATTGTATAAAATCAATTTAAAATTATATAAGTTTAGTCTAAAAATTTGTCCGGACAAAAAAAAATTTAAAAAAGGACAGATTTCCGGATAGGGGATGTTTGAAATTTCTTCCGGATGAAGCAGTTAAAAACAGGACAGATCTGTCCGGAAAAAGGCCAAATTGGCGTCACTGCGCAACAGTTTAATATAAATTAAAATTAGTGATGTGGTTTTTCTCGGCGATGTTTTCCGATGTTTTTGTTAGGCGATGCATCGAATAAAGCGAGTTGGCAGCATTGATTGAGACAACTCCACCCAACTTTTTAACACCATGCCTAGGTCACCCCTATTACCCCACCATGCACAGGAATGGACGAATAGGTAAAATTTACCGGTACCGATTCGTCCATTCCTGTGCATGGTGGGGTAATCGAGGTAGCGACGTTTTCCGATGTTTTTCGACGATATTCGCTGTTGTTCAGTGATGTCATTTCGGCTTTTCCCCCGTCATATTTGGCTTTTTTTAAAATTCAGATGTGGGAAAACATTCAGAATAAATAAAAATATATTATTTTAAAACATAGGTATCTTTCGCTATTTTTTGCAATCATTGCTAAGTTTTGTATCTATCAACGGCCCCCTAGGCGGATACGCGATGGCAAATTTAGGGTTGTTGATAATATATCAAAATATCAATATATCGATATTTTTGTCTGATCGTGATATTTTTATTGTCCAAATATCTGTATTGCAATATTTTTTTTGATATTTTCTCTTCGGAATGGAAAGGCAAAAGTCTACAATGCCGGGCCTTTACCGCTTGGCCATGAGGTACTTAATAACTCCGGGTAGCTCAGTGCCGACAGAGCTAACTAATAACTAATAACTCAACGAATGTTTTTAAAATCCCTTACGTTTCAACGCGGCTTTGTTATTGTTTACGTTTCAACGCGGCTTTGTTATTGTTTACGTTTCAACGCGGCTTTGTTATTGTTTACGTTTCTGGAATTAATATATAAAATGTATTATTATCTGTATCCGTAATATTATCATTATTATCTGATTTGAAATCCATAAATTAAAAAAAAAAATTAAGTTAATAAGAAACTTTTATATTTTAATTGTGAGGGAAAAACATTTTATTTGAAAAATAAAAAATCAAAAATATCAAATATATCGATATTTTTTTTGTGATATTTTAAATATTATTATCATTTTGTTTTGATAAAAAAAAATATCATCGATACGATTTTTTTTTTAATATCACGATATCCCTAAATGAATTGAATCAAAATATCGATGTTTTTTCTAAGGATGATATATTTATATCACGATATTTTCTTTGTTCAAATATCGCAATATTTTTATTTTATATATTTTGTCAAGACGAATACATGCGTTACTATACATGAAAGAGAATTCCACTGAAAAATTAGTTGACCAAGAATCGTTCACTTGGCGTTAGCGTATTTTTGGATTAGCTCACATTTGCGTTGGAGCGCGATTACACTGAGCAACAAAACGTTGCTTTCCCTAATAAAGCTATTATTTATTTTTCAACAGCCGTTGCAGCCGTGATGTTCAATGAAAAGGTTTAAAAAATAAGTAGAGGAGCTATTTGTATTATTAAATTAATGTATATTACAAATGTTCGTTTTTAATGCTATCGATAAATTTTCAGTGGCGGTATTGAAGTCGATTTGTTTTCGCAATTGAACGCCCATCACTATCGCCGACTTCAACACGTGCGCCGCGTTAGTTTTGTTTTCCCATAAAAATGACTAAAAAACTAACACTTAAACGCAAAGGAAAGGAGCCGGAGCCCACAAATGAAGTAGCCGCCAGCTCCGAGGCCTCGGACAACGAGGAAGAGGAGGTAAGATCGTTTGGTGACACCCGAAACGTTGCTTCCAAAATCATCTGCATGTGTTTGCTTTCCAAAGGACCTGCTGCAAGCTGTCAAGGATCCTGGGGAGGACTCAACCGATGACGAGGGTATAGACCAGGAGTACCAATCGGACAGCAATGAGGATGTGGAGTTTGAGAGCGACGAGGAGGGTAATTACTTGGGCAGAAAACAAGCTGGGGGCAGTTCGGCTGAGGATGATGAAGAAAGCGACGATAAAGTCGAGGATGAAGAGGAGGAAAGTGAAGATGATTCTGAAGAGGAGGAAAATGAAGAGGCTACCAGTACATCCAAGCAAATCCCAGCCGATGACAAGCCCAGCAGCAGTAACAGCACAGTGGAGAAATCAACTACAAATGAGCTCCCAAAAAGGGATCTCTCCAAGCCGGAATACCAGGACTCTGACACCTCCGACGAGGAGGACATACGCAACACTGTGGGCAACATACCTATGCACTGGTACGACGAATACAAGCACATCGGCTACGATTGGGACGCCAAGAAGATAGTAAAGCCGCAGCAGGGCGATCGCATCGACGAGTTCCTGCGAAAAATCGAGGATCCGGACTTCTGGCGCTCGGTGAAAGATCCGCTGACCGGTCAAGAGGTACGACTCACGGACGAGGACATTGCTCTGATTAAGCGCATTACCAAGGGTCGAATTGCCAACGAGGAGCACGATGAGTACGCTCCCTGGATCGAATGGTTCACCTCGGAGGTGGAGAAGATGCCCATCAAGAACGTGCCGGACCACAAGCGCTCATTCCTCCCCTCCTTGTCCGAGAAGAAGCGCGTCTCGCGCATGGTGCACGCCCTCAAAATGGGTTGGATGAAGACCACCGAGGAAGTGGAGCGTGAGAAGCAGGCTAAGCGCGGTCCCAAGTTCTACATGCTATGGGAGACGGACACCAGTCGCGAGCACATGCGTCGTATTCATGATCCCGTCTCGGCGCCCAAGCGCGACCTGCCGGGCCATGCCGAGTCCTACAATCCGCCGCCCGAGTACTTGTTCGACGCCAAGGAGACCAAGGAGTGGCTCAAGCTCAAGGACGAGCCGCACAAGCGTAAGCTCCACTTCATGCCCCAGAAATTCAAGTCGCTGCGTGAGGTGCCCGCCTACTCGAGATACCTACGCGAGCGCTTTCTGCGCTGCCTGGATTTGTATCTCTGCCCGCGTGCCAAGCGCGTCAAGCTGAACATTGACGCCGAATATCTTATCCCTAAGCTGCCTTCGCCGCGTGACCTGCAGCCCTTCCCCACGGTGGAGAGTCTAGTCTATCGCGGACACACCGATCTGGTGCGCTCCGTCAGCGTGGAGCCCAAGGGCGAGTACCTGGTCTCCGGATCGGATGACAAGACCGTCAAGAGTAAGTCATATTTCTCCCTATATATTTCTAGAATCTTATATGTATGTTCCTCCTTGCAGTTTGGGAAATTGCTACTGGCCGTTGCATTCGCACCATTGAGACCGATGAGGTGGTTCGCTGTGTGGCTTGGTGCCCCAATCCCAAGCTTTCCATTATAGCGGTGGCCACTGGCAGCAGACTGCTGCTGGTCAATCCCAAGGTGGGCGACAAGGTGCTGGTGAAGAAAACCGACGACCTGCTAGCCGAGGCGCCCAAACAGGATGTTATCGAAAGCGAGCGCATCAAGGTGGCGGTGCAGTGGTCCACAGCAGAGGCTGATGAGCAAGAAAAGGGCGTCCGTGTGGTTATCACGCATTTCAAACCCATTCGCCAGGTAACCTGGCACGGCCGAGGTGACTATTTGGCCACGGTGATGCCAGAGGGCGCAAATCGTTCGGCTCTGATTCATCAGTTGTCCAAGCGACGCTCACAGATTCCATTCTCCAAGAGCAAGGGCCTAATCCAGTGTGTGCTCTTCCATCCGGTTAAGCCGTGCTTCTTTGTGGCGGTAGGTTAACTTGATATCTCTTCCTCAAAGCTCTCCTCGCTTATTTTTTCGTTATTGCTTATATTACAGACGCAGCACAACATTCGCATCTATGACTTGGTCAAGCAAGAGCTGGTGAAGAAGCTGCTGACTAACTCAAAGTGGATATCGGGCATGTCAATCCATCCCAAGGGCGACAATCTGCTCGTGTCCACCTACGACAAAAAGATGCTCTGGTTCGACTTGGATCTTTCCACCAAACCCTACCAAACCATGCGCCTTCATCGCAATGCCGTTCGTAGTGTGGCCTTCCATCTCCGCTATCCGCTCTTTGCCTCTGGCAGCGATGACCAGGCTGTTATTGTCTCCCACGGCATGGTCTACAAGTAAGTAGCTTCGGGATATCCTTTTTCTTGAGTTTCCGCTAACCCTTTTGTGTGTATTTTTAGTGACTTGCTGCAAAATCCATTAATTGTGCCGCTAAAGAAACTGCAGACGCACGAGAAGCGCGACGAGTTCGGTGTGCTGGACGTGAGCTGGCACCCTGTGCAGCCATGGGTCTTCTCCACGGGCGCTGACTGCACCATCAGGCTGTACACATAGATTAGGAGAGGCGACCCCTATAAGCTAGTTGGTTCTGCAAACAGTTTTTGTGAAGTTTCTTTAGTAAATAAATACATATACTAATTTTTAATTAAAGAATATAATAGGTTCTATTCTGGCACTATATTTCTGGGTATATTAATAAAGTCTTGTAGGAATATTTGGAAATGATAAATATTCACGATTCAATATTAATCATCTTCCGTCTATTGAGTTTAATATATGATTTAACTAAAGTGGAATTTTCTACATAAATTACTACTTTCACTTATTTACAATATATACAATACAATATACTTATCACCAGATTGATCTGAAACTTTACAAATGCTCATACCAATCAAAAATAAGAATAAATACCAAAAAGCACACAGATCGCTCTAGAAGAAGGGTCCAAATTCAAAAGTTTTGTTTACATGGTTCCAAAAAATTAATGGGATCCCGAAATCAAGGTCCCTTTGCGATTGCAACCCTGCCGAAAGTTGCCAAGCTAAAGGGACCGCAAGCTTTTGGGGGATTCCAGCGGAGCTTTTTTCTCTTTCGTCGTCATGCTTTGTTTTCTCTCTCGCGTGCGCCTTGCTGGTTTGTACCACCAGGAATTCTAACTGTATAGCTATGCGGGCGAGCTTTTCTCTCTGTCCCGTCGTCCACCTTTTGGGAGCCCGCAGCACGCTCCCCGCGCCGAGATTCCTCCTGCCCCCCAAGGTTCCCACACACATCCATGGCATTCTTTTGGGTAGAGGAGCGCGCGCATTGGAAAATCAAGCGACACGGCACTGCTTGGAAATCAGTCGCGGAGAGAATCTCGAGTCGCTCCGACCTGTCGAGGATTGGGTTCCGCTCCGCTCCGTTCTTTTCCGTTCTGTTCTGAGCAAGGAAAATCGCAGAGCGCAGAATACCAGAACGCAGAAATCGAATCGAATGGCAGCCAGCCCCCGTGAAAAATCAGGAAAATAATAAAATATGGCCGAGGGCGAGATGTGAAAATCGGGATGTGAAAGTGCCCCAGCGAGGTGGAGAAATAATTGCAGTTCCGCGCACACAAAATCGAAATTTCGAAAAGGCCAAAAAAAAAGGGAAAATATAAAAGCAAAACGCGAGCAAAACAATTTCGGGGGCAAAAAAAAGAAAAATATACACTACACGCATACTCTCACGCAACCAACATACACACGCAGATTCCGATATCGAATCCAATTCTGGTGGCAAAAATTCGTATGTACTCGTCGTTGGTTGCTCCCAAAAAACATACATACATACTAGCTAGCGCGTCGCCGTCGTCGTCCCCCGCAATCCTCGCGAGCAGCAGGAAAACAATGAGATAGAAATAGAGATAGCCTGAGATGGTCAACAAAGGAGCAGGCGAAGCAGCAGCTGATTTGTGATAAGTGCAACGACCAGAAGTGCAATTAGCTGGCTACATGCTGCAGCAGCAACCCAAACATCAGCAGCAGCAGCAGCAGTGGCATCAGCATCAGCTACTTCAGCAAAAATCACGCATACGCCCCGACAGACCAAACAATGCTGCCACCTACACACATCAGTGTAATGACCACGGGCACAAGAAATAAATAAAAGGCAGCAGCTAGCAGCAGCAGCAGCAGCTCCAGCTGCTCATAAATTTCGTAACACCGTGGAAATGTGCCCCTTGGTGCTAACGGGGCTATAGGATCTCTTGCCCCCATAGATTTCCGCCCGTAAATCCGCAGCGGAGTAAATGTAAATGCCGTAGGCGCCACCGCCACCACCCGCGCGCACCACCATACGCAGGCAGCACCACTACCAACAATAAAAACACCACAACCACCACCTCACCCTCCGCACCACCCAGCCAGCCAGCAGAAGCAACCGAAAATCAGCCCACGCGAAAGCAGCAAAAGGAGAGCAGCAGAGGAGCAGCAGGGACCGAGCACCAAGTAACCATTACAATCAGGACCAGACATAAGGATAACCTACCTGATCCGAAATATTTCCGCGATTTCACAAATTCGTACTCCCTGAATATCGAGAAATCTGGGAAATACAGAAGAAACCACACAGCGCAAGTAGGAGAAGAAGCAGAGGCAGAGGCATGTAAAATCCCCCAAGGAAAAGCTGAGAAAAAATAAAACAAAACGAAAACTAAAATCAAGAGCACCAGAACACCAGAGAGCGCGAACGAGAGAGAGCGAAATCGAGTACGACACGGAGAGTGGGAACTTTCGATAAAAAATTATTAGCAAAAACATAAATACGTAACGGCCTCGTTCTCCTCCACTCGAAGAGAGAGAGAAGAGGTCGCGCGAACGGGCGAGTGGGCAGGTCAGTGGCAGTGGGCGGTCCGCCAGCTGGGGCAGCGCTACCATATCACCACCCATCTCCAGCGCCCATCACCATCTCCCTTCTCACCACCACCTTGTGCTCCATTACCAACGCCACCGCCAGAGTCAACCTCAACTTTCAAAGGGCAGGTAAGTGTAAGAGCACGGCGAGAAAAAAAAGGAACTTTTCTCACTGAACGACTTATCATTGATTGAGGAATGTAATGAACGTGAAACCACTTCATTATTAAGCAGATAAAATTAAATAAAGCCGTTGTTTGACCTTTAGGAGTATTAATTAATATTGACAACCTGTATAAATTAGGGTAAGTGCAAGAGCACAGCGAGAAAATAACGTGAATGCCAGGTGTAAACATCGCCCTTTAAAAATTAAATTTTGTTTACTATATAACTGAATTAAATCAGATCAACATCATAAATATGTTTTTAAACCTTTAAAATAAAATGAAATACTGACCAAACCTTTAAAAACGTAATTTAATGTTTTAAAAGTCAAAAAGACATTGAATATATTTACTTAAAATCGTTATACCCCTGGCAGATTTTGGTTTAAATTCTGAAATTTTGATATCTCTAAGCAATCATAGAAAACTTTTCGTAACATGTTTGTTATTTTCAATTTTTTAAGAATTACTAAAGAGAAATATGTACAGTGTAGTTGAAAAATATGGACACAATAAAACTAGTTTTTTGGGAGAATAAGTATTAAAGCTCAAAACCTAATGATTGAATATATTTTGTATCCTTAAACTACAATGTGCTGTAATATCTTCACTCTTTTAAATATTAAATACCTTAGCTACTTAGTTATATTTTCATCAGAATCTTAGTAACAAATCGTTTAGCTCCAGAAATATTAATACAAAGACCACGAAAGCTTGCCCAAGTCAAGAATATTACTCATTTAAACAATTGAATATTTAGCTTCCGATAAGAACCTTACCTAAGTGATGACCAATTCCCGGTGATTTTTTGTTGTTGTGTGACTACGATTTCCACCAAATAATCCCCTCCAAACTTTCCCCTTCCCACCTGAGAATCACTCCCCTGCCTTATTAACGTTTCGATTTGTCTGTTTTTTTGCAGGTAGCGGCATGTCCTGCACCGTTTCGGAGCTGCCCAGTGGCTGTCGATTGCGCGGCATGACTGCATCCTCCCAGCAAAGCGTGGCCAACAACAGTGGCAACAACGGCAACGGGAACGGTAATGGTAATGGCAACGGCAACGGGAATGGCAACGGAGGAAGCAGCGCCGGAGGAGGAGGCATAGTCAGCGGAGGAGGAGGAGGTAGCCTAGGCGGAGTATCGCCCACTGTGGGCGGCGCCGGGTCCAATGTGCTGCAGGAATCCAATGCGGCCACGTTGCAGCGGCCTCAGTCGCAGAAGCCGTGCTGCTTCTGCTGGTGCTGCTGCTGCTCCTGCTCCTGGTAAGTACTTGGTGATAGTTACGTTACCCACTTGTCCTCATGCTCCAATCCCCTGACACGAAATCAATTCTTTCTCGTTACCGTGCTCTGCCTTGACTCGACGTCGCTCGACCACCACAATGCCAACGCCACGCCAACACCAACATCAAACCAATACCAACCAAAACCGTGACAACAGGGCCAAGTGGTAAGTTCCATCCAAACATACAAAGTGGGTTGCACTTGGGACAAAAATGGTATTAGTTCTAAGGTAGCGAAATTGATGGAGCTTCAAAGGTCTTAAAAAGTATGCTACAAAAGGGTTTAAGCTTGAAACAAATTTTTGGATCCAAATATTTGATTGCTTAGTTTTGGAAGCATGCTTAATTGCTTTGAGCGTTAAGTTGTTTCAACCTTATATTTTTATAAAGGAGGACTACAAGTTGTAAACTATTTTTTGACACTTAATTAAACCCCCCTCGAACAGGGAAATTCTTTACTTCCCCTTTCAGAAGCTCCCTTATTTCGCCCAGTGCTGTCATGGATATGGCCGCATCTATTGGTTATTGCTATGGCTTTAACTACTGCTTCGGCTTTGGCTATGGCCACTGACATGGACATCGACATGGACGCGGACATGAATATGGAAGTTGAAATTGGAGGGAGGAGAGGTGGACATGGCCCTTTTTCTTGTCAGCTGGCAATGCCGTCGACTCTCATTTGGCGCAAAAGCTCCCTTTCTCTGTTGGAGCCCCTTTGATTCCTTGCTGTGTTCGCTCTTTGGCCCCACTCTTTGGTGCCTCTCTTAGCTTGCTGGCGCGCTCTACCGTGTTCATTCACAATTCCGGGAGCAAGGCAAAGTCGTCGGGCAGCGAAAAGCTCTCTGGAGGGCACTTTTCAAATCAAATATAAATAAGTATGTGGCGGCTCCTCCGCGGAGGACTTCGACTCGAGTGTTGCATGTTTTCGTGAATGAAACTGAAAGTCCTGTCACAGGCCGTCTGCTCCTCCTCCTCCTCTTACTCCGCACCTTTGTGTGTGCTGGCATCCAGAACTGGGTGCCCCGAAAAATACCCCCATCCCGCTGGCACACATCTAATTCGATTCATATACACGTACAATGTACCGTATGTACGTTTGTCCATATGTATGTATATATGAATGTATGAAAGTACGTAGTGAGCGCGGCTGTGTGACTTTGATTAGGTACGGGACATTGGGGAGCATGGGAGGGTAGGAGGGACGGGACGCGGGGACTCTCTGATAACTGTCAGTCGGAAAAGATAACGGAGCTTTGTCAAGTTCGGAGCCGAGTGCTCCAGCTCCACTTAGCTAGCGCTGTCCTTGTCTGTCTTTTGGTGTTCGAAACCTAAAACCGATATGACATTAGCCCAAGTACAGTGGTCCTTCCATACAGTAATCGATATTAAATTAAATGAAGGGAGTTTCATATAATTATCGTAGAAAATATTTGAAGCCATTTTGACCGTTTAACGACCTTTCTTTTGTGTCAGGGCATTGACGTTTAAGACTTTAAATTGCATGCGTCTATGAAATATTTCTTTTATATTTCTTCCCTGAGCTTTATCTTATTTAATTTCTTATTAGATATATACATATCCTTATTCTATTTCTTAACTATTATTTCAAGTTTCGCTGTATAATAGTCCTTCTCTCACTACCTCTTGACAATTCTGACAATTATATCGATTATTCAAAGATATGTACATATGTAAGTTAGCTACAATTACCCCATGACATCACACACTTATCCCCCATTATCTCCAAATCTCTGTCCACTCTATCGGATGACTACTGTATTTACACGTTTATGCTATTATTTGTGCCAGTTAAAAATGAGTCAGGCTGAGCGAGCGGCAAGTTGGCGATGAATAAAATCGTAGTCTACTTTAAAGGGTGATTGATGGGTTGTAAAACCAAATATAACGACATTTAATAAGCTCGCCTCCTTATCTTTTGCAGTCTGGCCATCAAGAATGCCGATGAAAATGCACCCACGAAGCGGGATCTCGTTAATGCCGAATTCCTAGATGGTGAACAGTGAGTTTAATGGAACACCCATAACCCTATATGGGGATATATACTCAGCTGCATGTATATATTTTTCAGACCCACACTGGAGGAAATCCGCAGCTGGGGCAAGAGCTTCGACAAGCTGATGAAAAGCTCAGGTGAGTGCTAGTTCCCCTAGTGAACTTCCTGATATTATTTCGTTATATCTCTGTATATAATTCACAGCCGGTCGGAAGGTGTTCCAGAACTTCCTGCGCAGCGAGTTCAGCGAGGAGAACATCCTGTTCTGGCTGGCCTGCGAGGACCTCAAGAAGGAGGGCAGCGCAGAGGTTGTGGAGGAGAAGGCGCGCCTCATCTACGAGGACTACATCTCGATACTGTCACCGCGGGAGGTGTCGTTGGATTCGCGGGTACGCGAGATCGTCAACCGCAATATGATCGAGCCCACGACGCACACCTTCGACGAAGCTCAAATCCAGATCTACACACTGATGCACAGAGACTCATATCCGAGGTGAGTGTTCAGGATTTAATTTAATTTTAATGGTTTTCTTCATTATTTTTGTATTTTATTTTTAAAACGAATGGTCAATTATTTATTTTCCACTTCTTGACAGATTCCTAAACTCACAAAAGTTCAAGACACTCGCTCAACTGCAAGACAACTCGAATGCGGGCTCCAAGGCGGACAGTCCCACTTAGAGAGGATTAGGTGGGAGGCCAGGGTCTAATCGGAACGGATTCAGAAGGCGCTGTGTTGATTCCCGTCATTGCTCTACATTAGTATTTCTCTGGGCCTCCGTTACCGCCTCCTCCTTACCGGCACCGGCGCTGCGGCAATCGACTAAGCAATATGTATCCATTAGTAGAACCATTTAACAGTTTTGCTCGCAGCTACGGCAGTTTCCCGAATAACCAGGATAAACGGATGCAGGCGAAAGACCCAGACGAGAAGAGCATTATACGTGAACGGATTCCTTCTCTCTACTTACGTTCTAGTCGTTAACAAACCAAAGAGTTAGTCGTTTAAACTAAGAGGAGGTACGAGGAGCGACCACAGAAAGCATTTTCCAAAAACAAAAGCGGTTCCAGAAACATAACAAGAGAACACGAAACGAGCGACACAAATAGCATCTATTGTAATACTAGTGATCTAAGAGACGTATTAATCAAATTGCAACAAAGATTACGGAGCCCGCTAACCGATAAGTAAATTTAAACAAGAAATACTTTTTCCAAACAACCGAAAAACAAAGAAATGAAACCAAAAAATCTTTTTAAACGTATTACAACAATTTATAAACTTATATATATACACACCAGCATATATATATATATATATATATATACAGAAGATATATAGAAACATTTAACTTGACTAGTTTTGAAGAAATCGTTTTAGGTCATACGAGTAATGACATCGAAGCATTTTGTAAATACCACAGCAGACGGCATAGAACACGCAACACTTTCTACTTTCTTATAAGGCCCCTTGAGGATCGAGTCCTTTCTGCGGCCGTCAACTCTCTCTACAAAGTCCCATCCTTGAGCTGTACTCTGGAAACAGACAGACCATAATATAATCCGAAGGAAACCCAAAGAACGCAAGTTGGAACAAATCGGATTACTATAACGTGTACTTTATATTATTTCAATATCGAGAGCTGATTTCCAAGACGAAAGAAGAACGTTTCGCAATATCACTGCCAACAAAACAAACAAAAGGAAAAAAA
This sequence comes from Drosophila nikananu, assembly GCA_008042635.1. Taxonomy (NCBI): domain Eukaryota; kingdom Metazoa; phylum Arthropoda; class Insecta; order Diptera; family Drosophilidae; genus Drosophila; species Drosophila nikananu. The sequence continues at coordinate 78,339 of VNJV01009246.1, read as the reverse complement.
AATCAGAACTTTGCAAGAGATATATCCTCTTATAATACGAGTATTTAATGCCAGGCGAAAGTTCCAAGAGTTTCCTCTCACATTATCCCATTTCTGCATTAAAAACAAAACTTTACAAGTATATATATGGAAGAACAGTATTATAAATAACAAAAACAAAACAAAAAGATAACAACAACATAAAAGTATGGTTCTGTTACAATTTTAGTCAAAAAACAAAGTTTTCGAATTGAAAACTAAAAACAAATACAAAAAAAAAAAAAATCAACAAAAAATATAAGGAATTAGGAGCAGGATTACAGCGAAACCCTGCTCGAAAAAAGTTAACAATGTGTATTTTTCGATCTTAAGTTGGTTTCGTTAACACTTTTGGGTTGTCACAGTGTGTTTTCAAGGCACAAAAATGATTTAAACAAATAAGTACAAGTGATTCCTTTGTGTACCTTTCTTGCGGGGAGCCGGGGAATGTTTTACGTAGCTAGTCGGTGTGCCTAGTTTTAATGCATCTATCAAGACGGACACATGAACACGGGAAGACATCGACACAAGGACACCAATAACTCAACAGAACCAGAAACAACACTTTAACATTGACTTTACTAGCATTTAAGCATCTTCCAGTTCCCCTCAAATAACAGTTTTTATTGTAATCCCGTTTGTTAGGCCCTCTTCCTCTGCGATTAATCCTAACATACTCACCAGCTTCCTTTCTAGTCCTTCAAAACTCAGGCTGCTACTTGGAATTGAGAATTCAACAAACGCTTTTGCTCCATATATAGTAGAGAAGGCCCGACCAGAACCAAAATCCCCGTCAGTTTCCATGGTTTGTTAAATTAATTTTAGGCAATCAGGTTTAAAACAATGTCCTGGAAGGAGCAAGGGAATGTTTGCATATGAATATTTCTTTCGGTTTCTTGCATTGCAGTACGGACACAGATGATAAACAAGACTTTTTGAGAACAAAAGAACACAGAATATACAGAATATAAGTACGTTTAAAATACGATTGTTGTTTGTTTTTATTAGTTTTACACACGGCCACACTCGCACACACACACTACACCTACACACGATACATGCATATATATACTACTTACGTATATGTACAAAAAAAAAGAAAAACTAAACTAAAAACAGCGTAATCAAGCATTAGTGAAAAGTTTCGACCAGTTAAAAAGCATAAATACAATTTATTACAAAAATCAACAACTAATGAGTAAATGCAAATAAAAATAAAATAACACAAAACGGCAAGATCAATAAATACAAAGAAAACAAAATGATTAAACTAAGCCTAAAGTTAGTTTTAAACATTTAATATATTGCAACAATAAACCAACATGAAAATAAAACTAAAATTCGAACTTTGAACTTGTTATTGTACTACTTTCAGGAGGAGCTTTTTTGGGGGCCTTATTTGTAACTATGTATCTAGAATTATATTTGTTGTTGATTTGGGTCTATTCAAAGAATCCTAAATATTTTTTATTTGGGGATATTTTAGTCCAAAGTAATTAAACTATATATGCAGGAGTGCTTAATTAATTACTGAAGTACCGTAAAATGGCATCGAATACTATTCAATAGTTTGTATAGTAAAAATACTAATTTAATTATAATAAACACACAGCTTATGATTATCGAACATTTTATTTAAAAAATACAATTAAATAAAAACCAAGCACTTCTTTGGTGAAAACTTTTCAAGAATTTTCGTTAGTTTCTAAATCTTTCTGATAGTTTTAAAATTAACTTTTCCAACCATAGTTACATAGATTTTTTATACCCTTGCAGGGTATTATAATTTTAGTCAGAAGTTTGCAACGTAGTGAAGGAGACATTTCCGACCCCATAAAGTATATATATTCTTGATCAGCATCAAAAGCCGAGTCGATCTAGCCATGTCCGTCTGTCTGTCTGTCTGTCCGTCCATTTCTACGTTAACTAGTCCCTCAGTTTTAAAGCTATCTGGATGAAATATTGCATATAGTCTTCTATATGCTCTCACTGCTATATATGTCGAAACGAGCTGGATCGGACGACTATATCATATAGCTGCCATAGGAACGATCGGTAAATTTTAATGAAAAAAATGTGACAATTTTCCACATATTTTCATAAATTTTGAGACATGTCCCCTTTGTATTATTCCAGAATTTCGGTTTTAATTTTATTTAAATCGGACCATTATATCATATAGCTGCCATAGGAATTAATTTAGTTTGTTCGCAACATTTTTCGTTCGCCACATTTTCGCTCGCAACATTTTTTGTTTCAACATTTTTCGCTCGCAACATTTGTCTTGTTAGTACCCGAGAAAACGAAAAAGTAAGAACATTTTTCTTCTACTTCTTACTGCAAGGGTATTTAAAGTTCGGCATGCCGAAGTTAGCTTCCTTTTTTGATTATTTTTTTTTTTCATTTTTCTATAGCTATTTATTAGTATCAAACTAACATTCGTAAGCTTATTCACGGTTAAAGAACAACAGAAACGTTATTTCCTGAGAAATTGGGCAAAACGTAGGATTCCTCGCGAGAATCATACAAACAGTTCTCGAACTCAATAGTTACCTTTCTTAATTTAAATACTTATTCGTACGATCTTAATAGTTCTAAGGCACTTACCTTTCTCCATGTGGGAAGATTTTTAACCGGAGAACCCACTTAATTCAGCTCTTTTTGCAATTGCGTCAACTTTTCCAAAATGACGTCAGGGTGACTTGATTATTGTTTTTATACCCTGTACCGTAGGTACAAAGGTATATTAATTTTGTATGTAACAGGCAGAAGGAAGCATTTCCGACCCCATAAAGTACATATATACCTCAGGGAAATAAGTATATGTGGATGCATTTTTTCCAAAAAAGTATAATTTAAACAAAATGAATCCGATCAAGCTTTTTTTTTAATTTATAGGCATTTTGAACAGCTAACAGAATATATAATAATAAGACATAGTTTAATGGAAACTTATAAAAATATTTTATTGAATTTAACAAGTCTTTAGGATATAAGTATATGTGTATTTTTCTCTTCTCTTAATCTTATTAATTGTTTCTGTATTCAATTATTATTTTTTATTTTAGTAATTTATGTATATGATTTCCCTTAGCCATAAGAAGCTTATGAATGCGATTTGGCATAGAGTCTGCTAAATTTTGAAGAGTTTCATTGCTTATTAGCTCCCACTCTGCAACCAAAATGTCTTTTAATTGTCTGCTATTGTCAAACTGCCGTCCATTCTTATAAATTCTGGCTGAAAGAATTCCCCAGAGGTCCTCAATAGGGTTTAAGTCCGGACTTATCACTGGCCACTCCAGAAGTGGTATAGATTTTGAAAAAAAAATGTTTTTGTAGCACGTCATGAAAAGTCTAGTTATCGGCGTAAAGCTCCGTTGCAAAGTCTATTAACTCTTCTTCCAGCAACTGGGTATACATATATCTCCAAAAATTTGTATTTTTCGGCAAATGACAAACGCGTGTGCTTATGTGAGGTGGTAGTACCATTGGTACAGGCACCCGAGAACTATATTTAACTGTCTTATTTTCTGCCAAAAGCTGATGAACCCGTCTCCGAGACACTTTGAGCTTCAAATGGCGCTTAATGTCGTTACAAGACATTTGCTTGTTAACAGCTGGACGCTTAATCTCGCGCTTGCACCTCTCGTCGACGGTACCTGGGTCTGCCACTGCGTTCGGCTTTCCGATAAGATTCCACTTTTTTAAGAAATTTGCAACCGTATTTGGATGTCTTGAAACTCTGGAAGCTATTTCAGAAATTTTGGCGCCACTTTCGCTCAAACCCATAATCAGACCGCGCTCTTCGGCAGACAAGTGCGTTCTTAGAAAAAAAAACTGAATTTTTTATACTGATACATGCGATTAATTGATTACTTACATATTATTTTTGTGTAATTAATTTATTTTCTTTAAAATACAGTCAATTATTAGAAGAATTTAGCATTTGCATTGTAAGAACAGAAGGCAAGAGTAGAGAATTGCATACCAATAATAGATTAAAAGCTACGATTATAGAAGATATAGGCGTATAAACAGTAAAAATAATCATACACATATACTTATTTCCCTGAGGTATATTCTTGAGCAGCATCAACAGCCAAGTCGATATAGTCATGTCTGTCTGCCCGTCTGTATGAACGCCTAGATCTCAGCAACTTTAAGAGCTAGAGCCACCAAATTCGGTATGTAGGTCGGAATTTTTTGCACGCAGATCAAGTTTATTTCAGATTTAAAAATTTCCCTCCCACTTTCCCGCAAATCAATAAAAACGTTTTTTTGTGCATAGGCATGCATATGTAGAACATGTATCAATACCGAAAATCTGGTAAAGATCGGGTGAAAAACACAAAAGTTATTTACTTATCAGTGTGCTATCTATTTGGCAGCTAGCAACAGGAGCATCCCAAAAAACAACAACAAAACTGATGAGCGCAAGAAACTAACTCCCGTGCGCAAAAAAGAGAGAGGGGTTATCTCTTTCTCTGTCTCGCAGGCGCAAGTGCATGAAATGGTGGTGGTTTTGCAAAGAGCAAGTTTGTTTACATTTCTCTATTAGGCAAAAGTCGCGATCATCTGATTTTTGTTTATCGTTGTCAAAGACATGACAAAAGAGAAGCGAAAAAAGGATGAGAGCAACCAAATGGCTACAAAGGTACAGAGAGTGGGTCTCAGTCTTATAAATGTATGTATGTATGTACATACATATGCAAATAGAAATAATTAATCAACTCAAGTCGACTCGTAGGTCTCTTTTTGACCCCTTCGCAATTGCATTGGCCTCCACGTGGTGTTCCCTGGTTACCGATTTTATTTATAATCGGGAGCTAATTCGAGCGGCGTTCGTTCACGAACGACTTTAGCTTTCTTACTTGTTTCATCCTGAAGGCGGTCTAATAAAATGGATATCATGAAAATATTGTCGGGAACCATTTGGTTTAACTTACTTTTTTTTCATTTTAAATGTCTTTTACCCATGCAGGGTATTATAATTTTAGTCACAAGTTTGCAACGCAGTGAAGGAGACATCTCCGACCCCATAAATTATATAAATATATTCTTGATCAGCATCAACAGCCGAGTCGATCTAGCCATGTCCGTCTGTCCGTCTGTCTGTCTGTCCGTCCGTTTCTACGCAAACTAGTCCCTCAGTTTTGAAGCTATCTGTATGAAACTTTGCAGATAGTCTTCTATATGCTCTCACTGCTATATATGTCGGAACGATCCGGATCGGACGACTATATCATATAGCTATATAGGAAAGATCGGTAAATTTTAATGAAAAAGATTATAACTTCGCCAATTTGCCAATTGGCACATTGTTTTTGTGGAATGGAACATAAAGATAAGAAACAAGTGAAAGTTCCATTAGATTTGCTCAATTTTTGTGTTATATTGATATTTTTTCACACGTCCTAATCGTTTTGGTTGTTCAATGAAATAGCAGTTTTTTATTTTTATCCTCGAAAAGTGCCGAAATCTTGTCTAATCTTGTGAAAAGTGAGTTTAATTTGGTTTGTTATTATAGTTTTTACTAGAATACACCTTTACTACGTACAAAATTTAATTTTAGTGGGTAGAGGACCTCTCTGCTCCAAAATAGCATTGGAAAGAAGTTATTCTCCTTAAAAAGGACCGCAAAGGATATAAAGAAATTAAAAGTCTTTTACAATGTTCTGCCAAGATGGTTTCCAATGCCGTAAAATATAAATATAAAATATAAATATAAAAATAAATAAAAAATATAGTATTAAAAAATATTTTGCATTTTCTAGGGATATAAAAGCCGATATTCGCTTTGGGATCAGTGATGGGATCATTAGCCGCAAACTTCTTAAGAAAAATTTGAGTCAGCGAAGATCAAGAAAGGTGTCAGTACTTGATTAAAGACATATAAAAGCCATGTTGGAGTTTGCCTAAAACCCCTTGAGCTGGCCACTATCCATGTGGCGTAATATCCTTTTGGCAGATGAGTCCAAACTGGTTTATTTGGTGAAAAAGGATCAAGACAATATGCCCGTCGATCTCCCAATACTTAGTACCAACCAAACCATACGCTAAAGACAGTAAAGCACGGTGGCCTTAAAATCATGGTATGCGCATGCTTTTCGTACAACGGTGTAGGTCCCATACTTATGATCAATAAGATCGTGGATCAATATTCCTATGTCAAAATATTAAAAACTGTAATGCAGCAGTATGCTGAGGAAGAGATGCCATTAATTTGAACATTTCAGCAGGAAAATGCTCCTAAGCACACCAGAAAAGTGGCCAAGGAGTGCTTTTGCAAAGAAATAGTTAATGTAATGACATGGCCAGCACAGTCCTCGGATTTAAATCCCATCGAATACTTCTTGGGGGACATCAAGCGCTCCGTATCAAAGAAGTCCCCGACTTCTAAGCCGCAGCTTTGACAGTTTGAGCAGGAGGAATGGGGCCAGACTCCTCTCAAGCGTTTTCAAGATTTGGTAGACTCCATACCACTAAGGTGTAAGGATGTGATAGCTAATAAAGGCTATTCAACCAAATATTAGGTCATAGACAAATAGTACTATATATTAGTAGGATTATGTTTTTTATAAGATATTTTAAGATTTATTACATTTTTTCATAATTTATTACTTTTACTGTTATTTTAATGAACAGCATAATATATATGCGTGAGACGCCATCGAAAAGCTGAGCGAACAGCGAATAATAAAATTCAAAATAAAAATAGTGATTAATAACAGCAACAGCAGCAGCAGCCCCAACAAAACACACAAGCTAACTAACGATATATATCGATAACGATATATAGGTTTTGCTCTGTTAATAGCTATATCTTCTAAAGTATTTAAGTTATCCAAATGGAAAAAGGATAATATTATTTAGAATTGAATACACTAAGCCTTTATGAAAAAATTTGATTTCAAAATAGTGTTTGTAATAGTATTTTTCCATCTTTAAAGTGCAGGTCGTAAGCACTGCTATTTCATTGAACACAGCTGTATATACTTTATAGGGTCGGAAATGTCCCCTTCACTGCGTTGCAAACTTCTGACTAAAATTGTAATACCCTGCAAGGGTATAAAAAGAGTATTACATAAAGCGCCGCCAGCGTGTAAATATAGCAAAGCAGTATCTACATGAGAATTTTACACCTTGTAAAGAGGGATGTAAACTCACATTCACATATGTAAGAATGATAGAAATTGTCATTATATCGATGCTATGTTGATATATAAAAGTCGATATACAAATCAACATATAAAATTGCTAGTTATGTTTGATAAGTCTGCATTCTGTTCGATACAACGAACTATGCCAAAGAATAAACTTTGTTTACATATTTTTAAAGATTTTTAAAATAAAATTGGTGAAAAGACAAATTATGCTTTACGTTCAATGAATACTTTCTATTTTCTTATAATTATGTACATAAAATGTCGTTTACGATATTTTCGATTTGATATCTAACACGATATATGGTTATGTGTATCATATCGGATAATGCTCTCGATATACACCCCCCACAATAAAGTTCAGATCTACGCGTGCGCCAACGCCAAACGACAAACAGAGACGGCCAGATCGCGGGCGGGAGTGAGGGAGATACCCTTTGGCGGAAAGCACACAAGCTCCATCCGTCCGTCGTCCGGCGTCCGGCGATCCGCTGATTGCCGTCGCCTGTCCAGGTTGTACTCGAAGAATCGTTTCTGAGTCCGAGACAGAGGCTAACCAAGAGCCAGGCCCGGACATGGGGAGCAAGCGAGAGGGGTAGACCCTGAGAGGGAGAAAGAGTGCCAGAACGATCGGAGGCTGTGGCGACACGGCGTATTCGCTATATTCGTTTGTGGTACATGCACAACTATTTTACGTATGTAACACGGAGAAAAAAAGTATAAGCTAAATAAATTAGTAAAGAAAAAAATACCAACGTTTTGAAAAATAAAAAAATCGAATTCTTTTTAAATATGCCTAAAATATCTTTTTATAGGAAATATACAATTCTGAAAATTTGAATATATATAATATAACATATTATGGATACATTTGGCAGGCCATCAAGAAAATGAATTGCAAAGAAAGGTATTTAAGCAATCTGTAAACTATTTCTTCCTGTGCAATCTCTTGGCATGCGGCGCTCTCTATCTCTCTTCCAGATCCGTCTCTCTCTCTCACACGCTGCCAGAGTGTGCGTGTGTTTCTCTACCTGATGCTTGAATTGCACTACCACTTTCACGAGACGGCGGCTTACAAGCCAAATGGCAACAACAATGGCAACAGTGGCTAAAAAGAACAGCAACGAGTTCGAAAAGGCTAACTTCGAATTTTCGATAATGAATGCAATGCCCAGAGCAGCGAAATGAACGTAGCAGGAGCGGTTGAGCCGCTGTGCGGGTGAGGACTCCTTCCCCCGTCTCGCTCTCGCTGCCGCACGTGCAAGACAACCGCCGAGGTTCGTTGCCTAAGTCTTTTGATCGGGCAGCAGAAGGTTCGTGGCCTAAGTCTTCAGTACCTGCGCCCGCTTAGCTTAGCTGCTGCTGCGCGTACCTCTCTGCAGGTGCACCAAAACACACGCAAAGGGTAGCTACCTGTGTTTGCCACTCAGGTGTAAGCCAGTGTGTGTGTGTGTGTGTTTCGGAGTGTAGACACACAACATCATCGATTCGAATGAATTCGAGTGGCGCTGCCAGAGCTGGCCGCGTCGCTGCCTCGCTCAAATATCAGTTACGAAAGAGATGAAACCATAAAAAGCAATAATAATCGAGCGCTCTCTCACCTGCACACGGACAGCACCTTGCCACCAATACCACCAAGACGACAGCGACGCTGGCAGAGGCAGCAGCTACAGCAGCACCATCAGCAGCACATTCAACAGTTGAACAATCTCCAATTGACTCTTTGGGCATTATAGCCGAGAGCCGAGATCCAGCGACAGCGACGACAAGTTTTCCGCGCACACGGAAAGTCAAAAAGTTAATGCCGATCCGAGGCTCGCAAGTGAAATACATATTCAAATCAGTGATTCCCGATCTATATAAATTACTGTTTGAGCCGCGAGTGTCTTGAAACAAACAACAAAAAAACACAAATAACAGATAACACTGAAAATCGCGCTTAAACTTTTTCGAAATTAAATAAAACACACACAGGCGAGCACACACAGATATTATTTGAGCCACGAAGAGGAAGAGAAGGCTGAAAAAGCGAAAAAATATTCACAGCCAGCCGAGAGTGTGTGTGTGAGATAGTGCGCGAGTATGAGTATCAGTATCTGTGTGCCAGTCTCTCGGAGAGCGTGTGTGCTTTGAGTGTTCCGAGTTGTGCGAGTGTGCGGACTGGGTGTGTGTGTGCGTGAGACGCCATCGAAAAGCTGAGCGAACAGCGAATAATAAAATTCAAAATAAAAATAGTGATTAATAACAGCAACAGCAACGGGAAAAAGCGTGAAAACTAAAGTGTATAAAAGTGAATAATACAATAAACAAAGCAGAAAAGTCTCCCTCCGTCCACTGGCATCCCTGCAACATTGGCGAAATGTTGCTAAAATGCTGAGCCAAAATGCACAGGCCGCCAACGATACAAGCAGCAGCACCAGCACAGGCACAACGACAGCAGCAACAGCTCCACATACCACAAAGAGTGGCGCATTAGAAGCGGCCAAAAGCCAGGCATTGTGCAAGCCATAAGGCCCAGAGAGCCAGGCTAAAAGCCCCAGACGCACAGCAACAATAACAGCAGCCGTAGCAGCAGCAGCACAAAGAGTGGCGAAAGGTGCACCCACCAGAAGCAGCCAGCATCCAGCAACTACGTACAACATAGGCCCACCAACACAACCAGCAACAACATTAAAAATTGGATCTAGACAGCCCCCTGGACTCCAAAGGCTAGCTAACAGCTCCACAGTTACACAGTTCCAGCCCGCTCGAGTGCCATAGATCCTCACCAAGTGCCAAAATCCGCATCCTGATCCGGACAATACGGCCCAAAAGTGAGTAGCAGCCTACCAAGAAGTAATTATAAACGCATCAGGCTGCAGCCCTGGCTCGGCTCAGGCAGGGATTACACTGAAAGAAAAGTGGCTAGGAAGTGGGTAGAAGATTGAACATAAATAAATATAGGAAAAAATATGATGGATGTCATATATGGAAATAATATTTAATTACTTCGAAAAAGCCAAATATGACATTAAATTCGATGGAAAATTATATACTAATTGGGATTTGGCTATTAAAAAATTAGTTTTCTAAATTTAATTTGAATATTAAATGTGGTATTTTCAAAGATCAAAATGTTATATTTATCCTTTAAAATTTTTCTCTGTGCATTTTTGGCTTATAAAGGTCAGGCCCGACCTGGGATTTAAAAACAAGAGCTGCGATTTCCAAACACAAGGCTATAAATGTGTGAATTTAGGATTTTACAGTTTTATTGCTCACTTTTGAAAACTAAAAGTGCACATTTGTAATTGTTAAGAGTATTCCGGGGATTGGGTACTTGAAAATGGTATATAAATCGGGTTTTAATTGGCTCCTTACACCTTCTTGATTTTTAATTGTTTTTAAGGATATTGGTGGTTACTTATGCTATTTTATGGGGATGGTATCGAAATCAATGCAAATTAAGAGGAGATTTTCTTTTAGTAACTCTTTAGATTTTGGCTTTAGAGAGTTTTCTAGAATATTTATTTTTTAGTGTTTAAATTAAGAATTCAGAAAAAAGTTGTAATAAAATATTGTGTACTTAGTGTTAACCTAGACGGATATAGAGCATGTTTTCATATAGTATGAAAACCTTTATTTATTGGTCATTTTATTTATTTCTTTTATATATATGGCCAAAAGAAGGTTTGTTAATACGATTTAGTTCTTATAACTTTAATATCCCCATTAAAATTTTTCTTTTATTTTAGACCACCACCTATAATTTCTGTTGCGAATTTTGTAAATGTCAATATTTATTGAAAATATTTCATTTAAAATGGGTTTTTAAGAAGGGCTTATTTGAAATTGGGGTTTAGTGTTAACCAATCTCAACTTTTTACTTTTGTTATTAGCTAAAATATACTCGAAATCAATTAAAAGTATAATTTAGTTTAAATTATAACCCTTTCATTGCGGTTGTTTATTGCAAGCACTATTACGGTTGGATGGCATGGTACAGAGGACACCCTGTATGTTGTGCAGACTTGGTCGTATCCGTAGCCTAAGTCTTTCCGAGCTCCCAGCCTCAGTTAATGTTGTTGTTTTTGTTGCCATTGCTTATGACGTTGTTGTTGTTGTTACTGTGTTACTGCTGTTGTTGCTGCTGGTGGGTTTCTTTCGCGCACACATTCCTCTTTGTTTGGTTTTATTTCGAAGTCGCTGCGCAGCAGCAGCAGCAGCAGCAGGTAAGGCGCACAGGTATTGGTGTTGCCAACAATAATGTGCTAGAGCGGGAGAGCCAGATCGAGAGAGGGATCCAGAGAGCAAGAGCAGAACAGAGTGGGAGCGAAAAGGGATCAAAAGGTGTTTTTTCGCCTCTCGAAAGCGACGCCGACTGCGCAGCAACTGAGCTGCCTTCTTGTTCGAAAATCGATGATGTTGCCCCTTCCATGTGTGTGTTTTCTGATTACGTTTCCCCCTGGACTTTCGGCCTCTCATTCTTGTGTTCTTTTTGGCTTCTTCTTTTTATTATGATTTTTAGTTTTCGTTGTCTTTTTGCCTTTTGTACGCGATGTGATGGTGATCAATTTGGGGCTGCTATTATGGTACAGTAAAATGAACATCTACGCAGCACACAGACATGGCCACGAACACGGTTACATTTCAGCCGTGAGATACACACACACATACACCGCACACCTACTAAGAGATACAGGCGCGGGCCACAAGGGGAACTTCGTGAGAGAGTTATTTTATTTTCGTGTTCGTGTTAACGTTTATTGTTTTTCTTTTCTTTCGCCTTTGCCTTTCTTCGTTTCTTCGGGCCTTCTTGACTCCCGACTCCCGGACTCTTGCAGCGGTTCCCCCATCCCCATTCCCATACCTCTCCCACTCTTCGTCTTTATGCCCCTTTTGCCATTCCCCTTTTCCATTTTACAGGAAGAGAAATAGGGTGGTCTTTTTGGTGATTCCTATTTTGAGGTGATATTTTTTTCTTCTTCAATCTATTTGGTTTATTAATTTACTTATTTTCATATTGTTTTTAAAAATAATAATGTATCTTTTGGATATTTGAATTAATAATTACAAAATTTAATAATTTGTTTTGCTATTAAACAATGCCCTAATTAAATAGGAAATTCATTTAAATATATTATTAAAATGTACCTAATTTATATTTTTTATACCAGGTTAGTGTTATTTAACCATCAAAAATTTCTCCCAGTGCATCTTCTACCAATTCCCAGTGCTCGGCCTCAGCCTCAGTCTCCAGTCTTTGGCTTTGGTTATTGATGCCCGCAACTCTGACCGTTGATGTCTTAGGGTTACGCTGCGCATTTCTTCTCTTGTCTTTTCTTACCCGCCCCAGTCTTTGCCACCGCCGCTATTCTTCGCCTCTCGTCTCTCCACGGTATTCTCCCTAAGTAAGGTTGAGGAGACGTAAAATCCAAATTTCAAATTATGTCAAATCTTAATGGGATTGGAAATGGAATTGCTTTGGGTATTCACTACGTTTGTATCTAAGATCGTTGGTATTAAAGGGGGGAAAAAGGTGGTCACTGGATAATAGGGAGCCCGGGCCCATAGATCTCGCGTTGTAGGCGTTGTCCGGGATCTCGGGGTTATGTGTTCACGTGTGGTGATGATTTCCAACTGATAGAATCACAGGGAAATTGGAAGAGAGGGTTAATTTTCAACATATAGTAAATATGTACATTTGTACATGATTGTATTTAATGTGTATTTGGTAACCAAGAAGGTAGTGTAGGCGGACAGTTTCTGGGGTTTGATCAAAATATTAGAAGTAGTTCGGGGTCTTGAAGTGAACTTTATTCTGTATCTCTAGGTCTAAAATCTAAATCACTTTTATTCGTTAAGATATGCATGTAGAAGCTTACCCCCAAGGAAACTTACTATACATTTACATTGATCAAGGTTCTGTGTGTCATAAACATGCAAATACCTTTCGCTGCTAAAGATTTCCTTATAGTGATCTTGATCTCTTTCTGTCTCTCTCTCTTAACTTAGTTTAAACTTGATTTACAATTTATTGTTTAGCCAATCAATACAGTAATTGCCCATTAGTTTCCTACTCTCAACTACGCTTTTGTTGGAATACCTGTTCCGACCGAATAGCTGTAAATCTCGCGCAATATAGCGTAATAATTAAAGGTATTATCATTGCGGGGGTGTAAGCCATAAATATTTACAAGTCATTAATTGTAAATGCGAAAAATAACTTGAAAGATAGAGGTTCTTTTGGTATATATGTAGATACTTTGGGGTTTACCAAATTCTTCTTATATTCAAGTAATTCATTGGATAAAATGTTTTTAATGGCTTACAATTATTTAAAATATATTTTCTTCTAAATAGTTTTTCTTGTTCCATAAGTCAGAAGCCCGTGCTATAATCACTCTATAAATAACCATTTTTGCTATGAAAGTTCCCTTACTTTTTGGCCACACAAATCTCCTATATGAGATTAATTGGGATTATCTTCTCCACATCGCTTCCCATTTGCGTTGGTTATCTGTTCAGCCCGGCGTTGCTTTTCTTCGCTCCGATCGCAGATTTCTTTTGCACCCACCGTATGAGTAATGGGTCTTGGCCAGAATCCATCTATCCACCTTCATCTTCGCACTCCGCACTCCGTACTCCATCTTTCATCCATTCAAGCGGCAAGTTGGAAAGTTTGGTCCGGGCCAGAGATCCCCCGAGGGTATTTCTCAATGTGGCCGGTCTTTTGGGCTACGATATGACCACGGATGACCCAGTTCGATGGCTGGAATCGTTCGTGAGCCAGGGTGTTGATGTTGCTTTAATTGTTTCCTAATTGCCTTTCGAATTGCGTAGAAAGTCAAGCGGATCGGATGCTGGATGTTTTCAAGAGAATTTCATAGGGAATTTGATATGTTAGAGTAATTATTAATATTGGTTCGCTATTATCCACACTTTAAGGGAGTTTACTAGCTTGGAAAATATAAAATAATGATCTTAGAAGCAAAGAATCGAATGTAAATATGGTTATACAACTATCAAGCTTGAAAGCTTTAAGAGATTATTAAGGAATATGAATAATGAGACAATTTTCAACACTCTTAAAATATATGTCTTAGATTATTTCATAAACTTCAGTGTCAGAGTATTATATATTCCAAGAATTCAAAAAGATTTTAGTCTGAAAGATCTTCTCCTGTTCCTTTATTTTACACAAATAACTCAGGACCTATTCTATCTACAGACACCCCATTTGAAAAGCAAACCCTTCTGAGTTTAAAATCTTACATTCTTTTGTGCTTCAACCTCTAGACAAAGTTTTATTAAAAAATTCCAACTTGCTTTGGGCATGGGATGTCCACACCCGCGTGGGATGCCTTAGGTGGCTTCAGATGGCGGTCAGTGCCAAAAAAGAACTAGTCTATAGGCGCACATCGCCGCCGCATGACACTGACCTCACCTACTAACGGAACCCGGCGAGGAGCCAGTCGGTCGTCAGACGTCGTGAACTCGCCGGGTTGGGCTGACAAACGAGTTTATCCACATCCACATCCCAGCAGCATCGGCCGCAGCAGCAACACCAGTGTGAACTCTGGCGGCAGCAGCAATTTTTGGCTTTATCATCAAACAACAATATCGGTGGAACTGGGAACTGGCACTGGTCCGAACCTGGACCTGGACCTGGGACCTGTAGCCGCTGAACCTGAACCTGGGCAGGCTTGGCGGCTTGGCGGCTTGACTTGGCGTGGAACCAGAAAGTCAGCCTTCTGGATTAGGTCAAGGATTGAGCTGGAGCTGTGACTGGCCGACTGTTGTTGTTTGGGCCTGCTGCTGCTACCGGTGTGGAGTAGTACCTGTTCTCGACGTTGTTGTTTTGTGTTTGGGCTGCGTTTCGGTTTGGTTTCGGTTTCGGTTTCGGTTTCAAAATCCCTCATAAACATGTTTTGCTAACTCGGCCGAGATGGGGGATTCTGGACTATTAACAGCTGATGGACTGACTGGTTTGCTTCGGCCGTCGCTGTACTGTGTTTAATTTCACACAAAGCCCCGTTGTAAACAGTAAACAAAATACAAAAAACAACACACAAATATGGTTGCTGCTGCTCTCTGCCGTCGCTGCCGCAGTCGTCGCTGGCGTCGAGGCTTCTTCCACCTGTTTTGTTACCTTGTTGTGTTTGTTGCTTTGTTGTTCTGTCGCTGTCGCTGCCGATGCCGATGCCGCTGCTGATGAACCGCGCAGAGTTATGCAGTTACACGTTTGACATTTGCGAAGGAGTCAAACTAGTTCGACGGCCACGTGTTACTTATTTATTTTTTTGCCTGCCTTCTTTCCCTCCCATTTTTTGTGTGTGCCTTTTGCTTTTTTGTATTGTGTGTCTGCGCTTTTCCGCCTTTGTTGTTTGTTTGTTTGTTGACTGCTTTTTGTGTGTGCTCATCGTTTGAACCCGTTTTTTCTTCGAGTGTGTGCGACGGCGGGGGTGTGTTGCCAGGGAGGGGGGTTGGGCGCCAAGCAGACTGCCGCCAGACTGATGCCACTTTTTATTGTGTTGTTGCCTGTGTTTTTTTTTTTTTTTTGCTGAACGAACTCATTGGCAATTGCCGCCAACAGGTGAAAATTAAAAGGTTATTGGCAAAGGGCCTTTTATTTTCAGCATAGGGCCATGATTCACACTGTATTAGCGGGCTTTATGGGGTTTATTAGGTGACAACTGAGAGGAGTTTGCACAGGTAATGAACTTCAAGGAGTAACTTGAGATTTTACCAAAGGAATTTTTACTATATTGATTTTTAGTGGACTTTAAAGAATAATTGCGAGATTTTATCAAATGTATTTTCGCTATATTAATTTTTTGTGCATTTCATTTATAAGAAATGGTTGCTTTATTTGTAAACTTTGAATTAGAACAAGTTTGGTATTTATTTAAAGTTGTCTTTATAATCTTTTAAAATGAATAATTTATTAAATAATTTTAGATAAAATACAACACATAAACTTGGAAACAATTAAAATTACAAAAATACGATCTTTTATAGTTGTATTATGCTAATTTAACCATAATTAAAATGATATTTTCAAAGCTTTTCCATATTCATGTCAAAAAAAGTAACTTTGTACAGCTTAGTCTAATAATAATTACTACCTATATCACACGGCACTTTACACATTTATTTAGTTGTTTTTACACCTGAACTTAAAGATCTTTAGATCTCTGCTCCAGTTTGTGTTTCACTCCCCACAAAGAAAGCAAAATCTATATCTCTTTCCCACAACTGGTACTAATAATGACCATTGTCTCATCGTCTAATTGCAGCTGAGCTGAGAACGAAGCGAAGGAAGTTCCTTAGTGCCATAGAATGCAGTAATTGAAACAACGAGCAACGACACACCACACAACCAACAAAGAAACTATCCATCTGGAACTGGAGCAACCACGAACTACTACAACTACAACAACGAAGTGCCTTCCATCAATCCGTTGATCAGTGATATTTATTATGTTTATACTTGCCAGCAGCAACAGCAGCAGCAGCAACTTGAATTTGAGTGACCTCCCCAGGACCCGGCATCGATGACCAGTCCACGACCAGTCCATGACCAAGTCATAGTGCAAGCCAAGTCCAAGTCCAGGTCCACGTCCAAGTCCAAGTCCAGTTCAAATTAGTTCAGTAAGCAGAAGCAGAAGGAGCCAGAGCCACAGCGAATAATGTCCACATCCACCGCCACAACGAGCGTCATCACGTCCAACGAGCTTTCGCTGTCCCACGGCCACTCGCACGGCCACAATCACGCGCATAATCTCCACCAGCATCAGCAGCACAGTCGCCTGGGCGTGGGGGTCGGTGTGGGTGTGGGTATCCTGAGCGACGCCTCTCTGTCGCCCATCCAGCAGGGCAGCGGAGGAAACAACGGAGGAGGTGGAGGCGGTGGAGGCAACAACAACAACAACAACAACAATAGCTCACCGCTGGCGCCCAACGGCGTGCCCCTCCTGACCACAATGCACCGATCGCCGGACTCACCGCAGCCGGAGCTGGCCACCATGACGAATGTCAATGTGCTGGACCTGCACACGGACAACTCCAAGCTGTACGACAAGGAGGCTGTTTTTATCTACGAGACACCGAAGGTGGTGATGCCACCGGATGGCGGACCCGGTGGCGGAGGCGGCAGTAATCCCGACGAGGGTCATGCCATCGATGCCAGGATTGCAGCCCAAATGGGCAACCAGCAGGCCCAGCAGCAGCAGCAGCAACAGCAGACGGAGCACCAGCCGCTGGCCAAGATCGAGTTCGATGAGAATCAGATCATCCGCGTCGTGGGTCCGAACGGGGAGCAGCAGCAGATCATCTCGCGGGAGATCATCAACGGGGAGCATCACATCCTGTCGCGCAACGAGGCCGGCGAGCACATCCTCACGCGCATCGTCAGCGATCCCTCCAAGCTGATGCCCAACGACAATGCGGTGGCCACAGCCATGTACAACCAGGCCCAGAAGATGAACAACGACCATGGTCAGGGCAATGTCTACCAGACCTCTCCCCTGCCCCTGGACGCCTCCGTGCTGCACTACAGCGGCGGCAACGACAGCAACGTGATCAAGACGGAGGCGGACATCTATGAGGACCACAAAAAGCATGCGGCTGCCGCAGCAGCAGCAGCAGCCGCCGCCGGCGGTGGTTCCATCATCTACACCACCTCCGATCCCAATGGGGTGGTCAAGCAGCTGCCCCACCTGTCCGTGCCCCAGAAACTCGATCCGGATTTGTATCAGACGGACAAACATATCGATCTGATCTACAACGACGGCAGCAAGACGGTTATATACTCCACCACGGACCAGAAGGGCCTTGAGATCTACTCGGGCAGCGACATTGGCAGCCTGGTCTCCGACGGTCAGGTCGTTGTCCAGGCAGGACTTCCCTATGCCACCGCCACGGGTGCCGGCGGACAGCCTGTCTACATCGTGGGCGATGGCGCCCTGCCCGCCGGAGTGGAGGAGCATCTGCAGAGGTGAGTGCACTTTGTTAAATAATAGTGATAACTATGTAGGAATTTGGAAAATATTTAGAGATTCCTTAGGTATATTTTGAGATTTTATATCTATTTTCAAAGTGCTCAAAAGTATGCCACAAAAATATAGGACATGAATTTACCCTAATTTTGGTACCTTATATGTATTATTGCACACTTCTAGACTCTGGTTGTTGTTAAGTTTATATGATATCGAATTATGGAAGAAGCTAAAAATGAACCTATATTTTGTGTAGAAAATAATGTTGTATCTTATAAACTAAATAAGCTTTAAATTGACCGGTCTCATGTGAACCTCGTGTGCTCCTGTGTCCTCGTAATTGCCCACAAGAGGCGTCACAAGGGGTCGTCTTGGTAGCTGTTTTGGAAAAGGGTTGTTCCTCTGCCAAGTGCTACCTTTTGTGTCTTACTAAGGGCTATGTTGTGCCCCTTAATTAGTGGCTTAATTGGGACCCTTGGGGGGTTCGCAGTTAGGGTTCTTCGAGTCCTACTTGGTAGGAGGTATTGTTGCAAAAAAGTCTAAAGGGTTTTTAGGAGCTTTTAGTTCTCAAATCAGTATATGTGTGGATTCATGATGAGGATTTGTTTTTGATTTATTATTTGGTGTTAATGAATACAGGATCTTAGGGGACTCGGCAAATTGCCAAATTATTAGGCAATAGCCACTAAAAGGGTCATTCTAATTAATGTTAAGCTATAACTTAAAGAGAAGCATTTTTAAGATTTCTTAATCATTTTAAAAAGCAAAGCTGAGTTTAATTTTGTTTTTCTTTTGACAAGAAAAGCCTCTTTCTTTAATTAGTACCTTTTGTTTAATATCTTGTATAATTTTTTATAAAACAAAACTTTTTAAATCCTACTCACCTTCTTAGAAAGTTTAGTTCGTATACTAGCCTTCGTCACAATCTCCAACACAGCCTGAATTACCTAGAAAGAGTCCAAATAAATATAAAGAATTACTCAAAAGTTTACAACGCATATTATCCTGGATTTACATATAATTCGATATCCCTAAGCCCACTCCAACTCCACTCCAACTATTCATTGGAGCGCCTGTTCTATCGGCAACATAAATCTCGACTAATTGCCCTCGTCATGGCGGGCCAGAAGAGTGGGTCGGGTCTGCTGGTCGGTTACCACATCAACATCTTAATTGGGGACACAGGCAGAGGCAGTGGCAGAGAGGCAGAGAGTTTCGGCTTCCATTCGGTGGGGCTGCGGCTCTTTGGTTCCTCGGTCTTCTGGTCCTTTCAAATCAATGTTTGTCATTTGCATTTCTCATGCATTTGAATTAACCGCTCTTGCACCGCGCGCGCGCTCACATTTTACTGTTAATTATTGCGATAGGCCAACGGCAACGCCAGCGCATTCTGGCATCTACCCATTCCATGGCCCAAACATTGAGTTCAGGCCGGGAGTCGTCCTCCTCGTCCTCATCCTCATCGGTGGATGGCCATTCCCCAACGGCTCCCCAGAACCATAGAACCCCAGCTTCATTCCCATTCCCCCGAGTGGAATGACAGCTTCCGTTGTAACTGTTTATTCTATACGTTATTGCTGCCCCAGCAACAACAGCAACAACAGCAACAACTTTGGCATTCTGGCGTGCATCGAATGTGCAAGTAGGCGAGAGCTAATAACACCCAGAGTTCCACAAGCACCACGGAAACTCCGGCTCCTCCTGATCCTCCTCGGATCCCATCCCATCCGATCCGCCTGGCAATTCATTTTAGAGCAGTCTCTCTGCCGGGCGGCGGTGTGGTATGCGCGGGTAATAAAAATTTGAATATAAATTAATCTAATAGAGAACCGTTAGCGAGGTGAGATGCAAGCGCAGCCTCCTTGAGCAAGGTGCCGCCTCGCAGCAGCAACTAAGTCATCGTCATCTGCATGGATCGTTTGGATCGTTGTTGCATCGCATCGCTTGCTGGATCGTTCGGATCTTTTGGATCGCCACCACCACGGCCACCGCTCGGACATCGCGGCAACGCCATCGCATCTGCATCTGCATCTGCAGCGAGCCATCTCACTCCTCCTCGGCCTCCTTCTATATGCTTACACGGCGAGGAAATTGAGTAGCAAGTCTGAAAACATTATTGTTTTTCGTTTTTTTTAGAGCATTTCCTTAAGTAAACATGGATTTAAGTGAACTAATTCATTAATTAGGGGAATGTATTTCTCCTTATAAATTATTCCTTTTCCTACATAATCAATGGTTTGAGCTTGCTATGGCGGAAAATATCAATGAATATTTAAAGTGAGAGTCGATATGCAATTGATAAAACTCTTTTCAATATATTTCTCCAATTTAAGTAAATTATTCCTATGTAATCAATGTTTTTAAAAATAATTATGCTTCATTTCTGAGTGAAAGAAGTGAACATTATTTTACAGCAGCGAAAAATTTTTTCCCAGCCTCAGTATCCTGCTCTTTCAGTGCACGGTTCTAATGCCAATGTCCCATCCTGTTATAGCAGAGGCTGCATCATCTGCAACAACAGCAACATCGCCTGGTTGGTTTTGGCCAACGCGGCGTGCATGTTGCATGCGCGGCAAGGTCCATAAATAACGACAAAATTGCGTTTCCGCATATGGACCGAGCAAACGTCGTCTTCGTCTTCGATTCGGACTTGGACTTGGACTCAGACTCGGACTGAGACTCAGTTTGGGTTTGGGTTTTGGCATGTGGCCCGTTTGCTGGACCTTGCGTGTTGCTCTTGGCTTTGGCCTCGCACTCTCTCGGCTCGGATCTCGGCCTCGGTTGATGTACAGTTTGTTTTGTTTGCTGGCCCCCATGATAAGCAGCTGAGGACATGTCCACAGTCACAGCCACATCCCAGTCCGCAGCATCCACATCCCCATACCCATACCCGTTTCCATCCCCGGGCACATCCAACGTCTGCCTGCTGCTTGCCAAAAGTGTTCGGCTTGCCACGTTTTCATTAAAGTCAAATTAAAGCGGCGACAGAGACAGATCGAACTGGGATGGCTTGGACTGGAGATGGGGCACAGGCTGCATCTGTATGGCATTTTTTTTATATATAAGGCCGGCTGACCTTTGTTTCGAGCCATCCTTTCATTGTGTCTGTCTGTCACCGCATAACACATATCCCTTGCAGCGTCTTAATTTACACCATGCAACAGGATTTTGATTTCAAGACAGATGGGTGAAAGGTGTTAATACAACTCAACTATAATTCGAGGCAATTATATTATATATTGCGTATTAGTTAAAATCAATCCGAAAAAATTACACTATCCCACAGAGTCCGCCATTTTAAGCTGTAAGCTCCCATTAAACAAAGCATCGAAATGTCAAAAAGCTCCAGCGAAAAAAACACAAATGAAATTGCATTTTGGTAAATTGCAGCCTTCGGGGCAGGCTGAGAGTGGCGTATAAAACGCCTTTACGATCCCCCGAATTAGCCAGATTATTCGGTTGGGTTGAGTGCAAAGCAATGTACGATTTTTACGTTTTTACTATTCTCGCCATTTAAGCAATAAAACAATTTTATTGTTTATGCACACTTTTCCATTATTTAACCGCACGAAGAGTTGTGCAACCGCGCACCCCTCCCCTTACAGATACAGATATATAATCCCATTAATTGCCGAACGGAAAACAATTCCCTGGATTGCAACAATCAGTAGATATGTTGGGAAACGCAGTTTTTGGTAATTAATATTTAGATTTAAGACCCAAGTGCAGCATTATTTCCTTCTGAATTAAAGCCGATTGCTAAAGACACAAAATTTATTATTATAGTCGCTCAATAATTTGCTAAAAATCAGCCAACGTCGATAATCCATAAAATATATCTCTAAATTGATAACGACGTCATAAAACGCTGAATACTGAAATTTGCATTTCCTTTCTTATACAAATTACCCTTTGACATTTGATAGAGTTATTAATAGAATCTCCTACGTAAAGTTTTGAAGAAAACAAATTTCGTATTCAAGCGAAGCTTGAAGTGCAATAATATTTGATGGCCATGAAAATAAATTAATAATAATTAATGACGAAATCGTTCGCGTTGTGTTCTTCCAAAAGAAAAAATAACTTCAACTTTGACATTAGTTAAGGCATAAAGTTCCCAAACCTATATAGAGTCTATATTATATACATATGTATACATATTTGGAATTTTGGTTAATTTCCATATACTTTTGGCCCTAGTTTTTGTAGCTCAGTGCCCAGAGAGAGGGACCTTTTCCTTATTGCTATACGCGGAAACCCCACAAATTGTGCGAATTGCGAATGCATTTTGTGAAATTTCCATACACAAGGATAACCTTCGGGTGTAGCCTTCTGATATGACAGTGTTCGCGGTCACTCTCGCGAGTGGAGATATATAAATACTTTATATAGTATATATATATAGCCCACACATCTTTGCTTACTTTCACTTTAGCCGCTCATATTAAATTTCTGAGCTGTAAAACATATATTTTTGCTCGTTTTTTTCGGTTGGTTTTTTCCTCCTTTATTTTATTTTAATTTTTTTTTTGTGATCGGGGGAATAGCGACACTTTTAGTGGCTCTTATCGTTTGTATAGAACGCGACTGTGTCTCTCCACGAATTCCCCCTGCCGCCGCTCAGTATCTCAGTGTCCCCCACTCCAGGTTATCCCCTTGATTGACAATATTTCAATATTTTTACTGTTGTCGCCGTTTCACAGCCTCCGGGGGCCAAAAGGAGGTGCGGCGACGAGCGGGCAGAGACACAGACCCCAAGTCACTGTCACGCATGCGCTTGCAAATGGAGCATTTCTACACCCTTTCTGGGGATCTAGGTACATGGGCTAAGACGAGAATATATTTTTATATGATATGGTATATAATTTGAAGGTTTGACATTTTAGTTTTCATTTAGCAAAGAGATTATTCTAAACATTGATGAAATAGGATAGGATAAAGAAAATAGGAGCTGATGAAGATAAGTGACAAAATCCCAAATAAAGCTGCTAACAAATCTATTAAGCTAGAAATGTAACAAAAAATCAGAAAAAAATTGGGAACTATTAGTTTTTTTATTTTAAAATAATTAATATTAAACTATAAACAAATTATTACAAATAAAACCATTCAAGAGTTTAACGGACACCTGAAACAGTTAATAAAATCCCCAAAAACCTCTTTATAAGCCTTAGTAAATGTCACGTAAAATCACAATAAAGAGTATCGCCAAGTCGCTTAGCTAATCACATCAATTTTCTAGTTGTTGTTATTGCTTTTTGGTCTCTTGCTTCTCATTTTATTATTATTAATATTAAAAGGTGCAACAGCGTTTGGACATTTTGATACAAAAACAAACCTGTTCACCTGCGCAGTCTACCTGCAGCAGAGATGGAGGTTTTCAAGAGCGAAAGAGCGCGATATAACCAGATAGAAAGAGAGCGATATACATGGGGACGGAGTGAGCAAGAGAGAGAGAGACGACTTTGAGAAGACAAGAAAGAAACATGTTAACACAATTCAGCGTCTCATACGCTGCTTTCGACAGTGTCGCCTGTTGTTCTTGTATTTAAGCTTGTTGTTGTTGCTGCTTTTGCTTTAATTTGTTGTTGTTGCTTTAGTTGTTGTTATTGCTGTTTAATTTGTTGTTATTTTTAAGTCTCTCCGCTCCGCTCCGCACTCCAAAACTCTGAATTGGCGCTACAAGTTTATCGAACGCTCAAAGTGGTTTTCAGTTGATATCGAAAAGCCACAAGGTCGACAACAGCATCAAGTTTATATATCTAAATATATATATATGTATATGTGCTGTATACATAGTCTTTATTACATATAGCAACATTTGTTTATATGTTCTTTAATGTTGTTGTTCTCCGAAAGAACCGAGAAGGCGCCTAATCGGCTTAAACTTAACTTATCTGAGTATCTTTCGGTCTCGGTTTCGATCTCGGTCGGTGTTTCGTTGGATTTTCGCTCGTTTTTCGGAAAGTGTTTATGGAAATTGCCTTCAAAATGATGTGAAGTGTTATCAGTTGTCCAGTCTGTGGTGATCGATCTGTGGATCGCATAAGGCTCTCCATTTTCTTAACCATGCAGGAGGCCACGAGCACTACAAATTATGCCTTATCATACACGGATTGGATGTCCGAGCCACGGTACTACAGAGAGGGAGATCCTGCCGCAGGCAAAGATACGGATCGCAGATCACCTCCATGTGTTGGCATTGTCTTTGTGAAATTATACAGATACTGCTACTGATAAATCAGAGTCTGACGGAGTGTGTGTGTGTATCTGCGTTGAAGGATCTCAAGAGTGTGTCTCGCCTCTACGGATTGTGTAACTTTTATAAGCTTGCTGCTAAGCTTTTGGATCGCTCTGTGTCTCTCTATCTCTCTTCAGGTCTCTCTGGGGTTACACTGCGAAAAATAATTGTATATGTATATACATAGATACAAGGATATCATTTGACATTTGCTTAGATAATTTACGTTTTTGTTAATAGAATGAACCCAGTAAAAATCATTTTCCTTTATATATTTTTGATCAACATAAGACGAGTCGATTTAGCCATGTTCTCATGTTTGTTTGTTCGTTTGTACGTATGTCCGTTTGTCCGTCTGTCCGTTTGTCCTTTAATTTAGCGCTCAAATAAAAAGTATTTATTATATTCACTTTTAATGAAAGTAAATTAATGGTTTTTATTATCATATTTAATAAATTAATAAATTAAACCAGGAATCTATACCTATCTATTTCATATTACAAATAAAATAATTAATATGAAACATTTGAAAATCAGAAACCTATCAAATATTTATACCAATAGTTTTTCACCTTTTCGTGCAGCCCCCTCTTTCGTTCCCTTTTTTTCTGGGTGTATCTGAATCTCCCATTTCCAATATGGCAGCAACTGCGCCCGTGTATCGGTGCTGAATATACTATATACATATATATAATATCAAAGTATCTGTGTAGCTCGGGCTTTCGACTGTATCTGCTGATAATATTGTAGTAATTAATGCGATACGAATGAGAAATTTATTGCCCACGCCCGAGCAACGCTGCTGGCCATCGCCCAGCACCGCGCATCTCCCCCTGGAGTCTACCAGACTCCCGATCCCCGGGGCCATTTGCATAAAATATGATCATGTAAATGACACAGACCAAAAAATACAACAAAAACAAAAAAAGAGGAAAAAGAAAAGAAAAATATATAAGGAAAGACCAAGTAAAATGACAGAAAATAAAAGAAAGAAACCAACACAAAGCGACCAACAAAAATAATGCCCTAAGAGTTGATAATTTTCACTGCGTGAAGCGCGATCTGAGCTCGTAACCATTTTCCAATCCAATCAGAATCTCGAGAGGTTTCTCACGAGGTCCGAGAAGGCAGCAGATGCCGCAAGGATGCGCCGAAAGGGACAACAATTAATGGACCTCGGCCGCCGCGGCGTTTCTACATCTGTTATTGTTGTCTCAGAGCCCAAGACAAGCATCTCGATCGGCCGAAGGGGTTGAAAACTTTGGGCTTTGATTTACCTAAGAGTCCTATATCCTACGGCCTTGTCCGCTCGCCTCTTATGCAAATCAGCCAGGGCGCAGGACCCTCGGCTGGAAAAAGGGGTGGCTGCGCCGGACAGCGGTCTGAATGGGCCCGAGGTGCGATGTCCAACGTTGAGAAACAATGACAAAGGCGCACAGCAGCCACTCGGCCGTGACAAATGCCCAGGAGGAAGAGTAAAGAAAAGGAAAGCCCAATCTCCTCCTCCGGACTCTGTCCGTGTCCGTGTCCGTGTTTGTCCTGTGAATCCCGAACGAATCCTTTTCAGCTCCGTTTGGCTGAAAGCATTATGCAAATTAGGCGCTTTGTTTCCCTGCTCGTCCTTTATCTCTCTCGGACGGTGTCCGAGTAAACGTCGCTGTCTTCTCCTCCTCTTCGATATCAATAATAATGATGATTCCCTGGCCGTTACGGCCGCGAAGTCCTTGCTTGGGATCTCCTTCCCGGTGCTCCTCGGGTAATCCCAAAAGCGGCAGCTGCCGCGTAGTTTCCGTAAACTGGTTACCTTTTCCGCGGATCACTTGCCTTGGGCCAGCACTTCCCAGGCTCGCTGAGATTTCCGATTGCGATAGAGACCACAGCGTCCTGCCTACTTATTTCATTCTTAAATCTTAAACTTTGTATGTATGTTTTCAGGTGGCAGAAAGTGCCCAGCAGGGTTGCCATTTTTACTTTAGGGTTGTCCTCCTGCTGCCTTTGTTGTGCTTTGTTTTCGCGAAAACGCTCGCTACTTGTTGCACAATCGCCTGGCTCCGCGGGATTCGCTCCCAGAAGAGGCTGGACCGAGTGTTGGTCGAGGTGTTGGCCTAATCACAGGCTCGCAATCCAAGGAAATATGGGTTAAAAGTGAGGCAATTGGGGAGATACTCTGTCGAAGGGGAGATACTCTGCTTAATAGAATATGCGGCATACGAAATGGCGTTTTTATAGGAAATAATTAAATATAAGCTCAAAGTTAGCCAGCTTCTGTAAATGATTTCTTAAATTTTATAGGTTTAATAATTTTTTTTAACCAATTTAGGTAGTTCTTGCTTAGAATTATATAAAAATTTGCAATTTTTGAAAGGGGATTATTAATTTATATTTATTATTATATATTTAGCAGAGTTTTTTTTATTTTAAAAACATTTGAAATTTGAAAATGATAGCGATATGCATGGAAAACAGAAGATATTGAAATTTAAATTGGAATTTTGTCACGAAAAATATTTTGGTCCACAAAATATATTTAAATATATTTAAAATCATTTTTTAATCTTATGAACAATCTTTATAGATTTAAAGAGAGGAAGAAATAAATTAATTTCTTATAACAGAAATACAATTTAAACAATAACTTATATTTTTCCTTACTTTCAATAATGATAAAAAATTAAATAACTAATATATTGATCAAAAAATAGCATAAAAAGAGTTTTTAGTTCTAAGAAAAATCTCTCATCGTTCCCCCTCTAATAACTAATCCCACTTTGGTGTTGCCTAAGACGGATTTTGATTAAGAATTTTATATGCAACGAATGCATCCGGAACCCACTTCCTCTTTCCTGTTACATAAATCTGCAAATGTGAGCTATACCCCGGTGGGTTCTGCGAGTAAAAAAGCTTCATGGGAAATAAATAATTAGTGAATAACTGCTGCTGCTGCTGCTGCTGCCACGGACCACTTGCAGAGTCCAGGGGCGGCGGTAAAGGGGCGTTGCCCGAAGTGCTAACAAAAAGTTGACGCTTTTTCGGGGTAAGCTCTTTGTTGTTGTTTTTTTCTCCTTTTTTTTTCATTTGATGGCGCTAATAGCGCTAAACGAATCAATTCCGATGCCGAAAGCAGTAAAAAGTTGCCGCAAAACTTACAAATCCGTAACTGAGACGAAGACACACACACTCGAGCCGGCGATCCTATCAGACGGACGCACCTGGCCCGAAATTGATTATGTAAATAGAAAATAAATAGAAATGAAAATGCTAATGATGCTGGCCATGTATCCGATGGATTGCCAAAAAGAAAAAAACTCAGACTACAAAAACCAAATGCACGCACATGGGCGTTGTCCGCGACTGTCTCTTTGCCACGCCCAGTTTGAATTTCGACAAAAGAAACAGACCTTAAAAAATCCCCTCAAACAGGCGAGGCTTCAGCTTGGATCCTCAGAGTGATCCACATCACCAGGAGCAGCAGGAGCTACTTCACAATCACTACTTTCACCCCAGTGAGTCGGTGAAGCAGTCGGGCTTGGATTTGATCCATCAGGAGCAGCAACATCAGCATCACCATCACCAGCAGCATCATCACGTCCCTCTGACCGCCGCTGGCCTCATGCAGGCCGTTGCCGCTGAGATCCAGTTGGGGGAACAGCAGGAGCAACTGCCGCCTCAGCACTCTAATCCTTCGGAGAACAGTGCCTATCCCATCTATAGCTACTATCGAAATGAGGATGAGAAGGAGAGCCATGAATCGCCTGGTAATATAGCTTGGAGGTAAGTCTCCAGCAGGGATGAGGATTACCTTGAGAGTCACAAAAGAAAAAGAGTCATAAAGGGACATGCATCCTTAAAACTGAACTTGGGTTTATTTGTGATTTTTAAATCTAGTTTATCCTTTGTTTAACAGTTGATATTATAGACTATAATATTATTATGGATTGATCCTCATGTCAATTCATATTATTATGGATTGATCCTCGTGTCAATTGATATTATTATAATGAAACCAGGACAATTGTGATCTTACTTCATACATTAAAGAAGTATGGAAGGACTTATTTTTAGGTTCCAATGAAGATTCCTAAAATCGTTTTCAAACTTAAGAAGAATGTATTCATCCTTCTTTATTATTATACCCTTGCAGGGTATTATAATTTTAGTCAGAAGTTTGCAACGCAGTGAAGGAGACATCTCCGACCCTATAAAGTATATATATTATTGATCAGCATCAACAGCCTAGTCGATCTAGCCATGTCCGTCTGTCCTTCTGTCCGTCCGTTTCTACGCAAACTAGTACCTCAGTTTTAAAGCTATCTGGATGAAATTTTGCAGACAGTCTTCTATATGCTCTCACTGCTATATATGCCAGAACGAGCCGGATCAGACGACTATATCATATAGCTATATAGGAACGATAAGTACATTTTAATGAAAAAAATTATAACTTAGCCAATTTTTACAATATTTGAATACAATTTGAGATATGGCCATTTTGTATTATTCTTGAATTTCGGTTTTAATTTGATCAAAATCGGACAACTATCATACAGCTATCATAGGACCGATCAGAAAATTTTGAGGAAAAAATCTAAGCCAATTTTCCACATATTTTCATAAAATTTGAGACAAAGACATTTTGTATTATTGTATTTCGGTTATAATTTTATTCAAATCGGACCACTATATCATATAGCAGCCATAGGAATATACAATAAATTCATTTAGTTCGTTTGCAACATTTCTCGTTCGCAACATTTTTCTTTAGCAACATTTATTTTATGTCAGTACGAAAGAAAACGAAAAAGTCCGAAGATTTTTTTTTCTTCTTCTTACTTACTGCAAGGGTATTTAAACTTCGGCATGCCGAAGTTAGCTTCCTTTCTTGTTTAATATTTCAAATAATAACTATTATACATATTTTTGTATAAGGTTTATAAAATTAAACCATTACTTACATAGGTATCCCCCTTTAAACCAAACTCAAATTTAAACACCTCGCAAAATATTTCATAACTCCCCATCGTAAACTTGAAAACATTTTCATTTTCTTCCGAATTTTTTGTCGGGGATCTAGAAAATGCTGTGTACTCCAGCACTTCGTGGAAATCCGCGAAAAACGTGGCCGGGGTTTGGTTTAATCTCTGGGGTTATGAAACCCCACACGGAACACTGTGCCGGCTTTTATGGAGCCGTGATGAAACCGAACCGTAACCGTAGTTCGGGGGCCTGGAAAAGGTCGCGCGTCTCGGCACTTGGCTTAGAAACACAATTAAAAGCCGGGCCGAAAGAGAGATATGGACAGCACTTGGGGCATCTAATAAATGTGCTGCTTATTCTCGCCTTCCCCATATCCGCTACGTGATTTACACGACCTGACCCTAAAAGCGGAGTATATATCGCATTACGAAAAAAATGTTATAACGTCGTCCGAGTCCGAGTGTCATTTTTAATAGCGAAAATGTTCTGCAGAACATAAAAACAAAAACATTTTTTTCGTACCCATGTCGATGTCAATTTTGTTTGTCTTTTTTGTAGAGTGTTTTGTGTGTGTGGAACACAGCGAAGTCGGAGAGAAGCCAGAAAACAACTTCGGGTGAAACCGGGACACCGGGCACGAGGGAGACAAGTGCCACAAAATGGGGCAAGCGATCGCAATCGCAATCTCCACGACCAACGTTGTCAACTTGAGCAATGCCAAAAAAAAAAAGATAAACCTTGAAAAGAAGGCCGAATTCTTTATACCCTTATTGGGAGTTATTTTAAGGAAAAGAAAAAGTTAAAGTGTGGACCTGACAGCGCTTTTGATGCGTAATATAGGCCATATAAATAAATACAGGCTGGTCACACTTTGGAGTGCACTAATAAAATAACTTTAATTGATCAGGTTGCCTGTTATGACTTTAACTGTTAAAAAATCCAGATTATTTTGCTTTATTGTCTTTGTTTATGTTGAAAATATATTTCAATAATTCAAACACCCTTTGTTAGGGTACTAAATAAAGCCCATAACGAACCGTAACTGAAAGGAGAGGAAAAGAACCGAATGGAAATAAGTAGACAGCGCCGAAATCGCTTGCAACAGCTGCTAACGGAAGAACTGACAGCGGACACTGCGCATACACACACTCTTCTATATCTATGTGAGTCCAAAAGGTGTGTCGCAATTTTACGAAACTCTTGGAATTTTGCATATGTGTATGCAATCAATATCTACGAACAAATGAAGACAAATTGCCCAAGAACTTGCTGAAAATTTGACGATATCTGATGGATTCTTAGAGTTATGTTTGGTTGCTAGAGATATAAGGGTAAAAACGACAATATTTTAAATTAATAAAGCTAAGAGTTTACTCTTAATATCTACATATATTTAAAGTAGGACTAAAATGGTAAAAACACATTTATAATAAGGTTAAAAGGGGAGAAAGTACCATCTTAAAAGAACGGATAACAAATTAGAAATAATCCTTAAATATTCTTTATAAATATGGCTTATTTAATTCTAAAATCTGTGTTAATAAACTATATAATTAATGGAAGATTAGAAGTCAGGAATTGTATAATCAAAACAAAGCAGAATAATCAATCAAAGCAGAACCAGTCTCGGACCCAGAACGCAAAACAAGATTAGCATAAACAAGAAGTCTCTGGAAATCATATCAGTTTAAAGCCCTTTATAGCAGAATACAAAAATAACTATAATTACATTTAGTCTAAATATAAATCTAGGTAATAAAATGTTGTTAACTAATGAAGGGATATTTTAAAATATTAAAATTTACTAAGAGATTTTTGAAATTATATGAAAACCCCAAAGAACCCAGTTAGAACCATTTCACCATTAGGAATTTCTTTATGAATATGTTTTCTTTTCAAAAGGATATTCCCTTATGTTTCTTTGCACAATTTACCCAAAATGTTGGTTGTCCTTTTTTTTTGCCTGGTCAAAGGGCGGGGTTTCCCTCAAAGAGCTTTAATTGTGTGTCTGAAGACTTGATGGAAATAAATCCACAATCAGATCCGGTTTTCCAGCTGCCAGGACAACTCCGAGCTGCTTCCTTCTCCTCGCTCGTTATGGTGACCTTGGTGCTGGGTCTGCTGTTCCTGCCCCCCTTCCCAGCGGTGTTGGAAAAATCCAAAAAGTTATCCATTTTCGATTATCACAGACCGGGAGACAGGCATCATAGCCGGCTAATTTATGACTCTTCCTAGAGTTGTCGGCACATCGATGGAGCGATAAGCCATATCGAAGGGGCAAAGACTCTCGGGGATGCCGCTAATTCCGAGTCTCTCCTCTATATTTTTTTCTCTTTTTTGTTTATTTTTACTCGCATTTGTTTCCAACTCGACTGGACTGGAAGCTGGCCAAAAGTCGTTGTTGTTGTCTTGCGTCTGGTTTTTGTTTTTTTTTTTTGCTGGCACTTGCTGGCGGCTGCAGGCTGGATTCTGGTTTATAGTGGCTGGTTTCTGCTCCCATTTGGGCGGTCATCCAGGTTTTCGTGAGCGCAGCGCACAGGTGTCTCCCCAGGTCTTGGTTCAGTTTCTGCTGCTACCCGTTCTCCCTGGTTCTCCGGCCACAGAGCTGCGGTGAATGAAATTAGCCTTGCCCCGCCGTCGCAGTTGCAGGTTGATTGCTTGATTGCCCCGGTGATTGCTGATCGCCGGCTTGATTGATAAGCGCGCTAATGGAGTTGCTTTAGAGCGTGATTGTGGGGGAGTTTCAATTGGGTTTTATTAGGGGAAATTAGACTATTTCGTTGTATTTACTTTGGGTTAATGTGAAGTTATTTGAAGCTCATTAATATATTGTTGTGGCTTTTGCCAAAAATCCTCGTAGTTTAGTTACATTTTTTCTTCTTAAATATTTTTAAAACAATTTTACTTGTATTGTTCAAGGGTTCTAGCACATCTTTATTATTTATTATTTATTATAATTAATATATATATTTTTGTTTTATCTTCTTTTAGCGGCAAGCTCAATGGCCAGACCACGCCCATCGATGTTTCTGGCTTATCACAGAACGAAATCCAGGGCTTTCTCCTTGGCTCACATCCCTCGTCCTCGG
Organism: Drosophila nikananu; assembly: GCA_008042635.1. Taxonomy (NCBI): domain Eukaryota; kingdom Metazoa; phylum Arthropoda; class Insecta; order Diptera; family Drosophilidae; genus Drosophila; species Drosophila nikananu. The sequence goes on along the minus strand of VNJV01009246.1, from coordinate 45,875 downwards.
CGACGGTCACCACAACCGGCGTGGTCTCCACCACGACGATCTCACATCATCAACAACAGCAGCAGCAACAACAGCAGCAGCAGCACCAGCAGCAGCAACATCCTGGCGACATTGTCAGTGCCGCTGGCGTTGGAAGCGCGGGCTCAATTGTTTCCAGTGCAGTGCAGCAGCAACAGCTAATTAGCATCAAGCGAGAGCCCGAGGACTTGCGCAAGGATCCCAAGAATGGCAACATTGCCGGTGCAGCGGCGGCCAATGGAGCGGGCTCGGTCATAACGCAAAAGGTACGTCCAGAAACCAGACTCAAGCGAAATACAACAAAAAGTAATCTGTAAACACGAAGGGAGTTTCGCCAAAAGGCTGAGTGATCTCAGCTGGATGCTCTCTTAGGGACAAATTAATGGACACGCACGCAAAGAAATATCAATTTAAGAGGGAATACTTTTACATAGGAAGAAAATACTGGAATGGGAATATAAGTGAATTTTTTTTAATATCACAGTATTTCCGGATTAAATGGTTTTTAAAACCAAAGAATATAGTGTAAAATAATTAAAAATAAGGTAATTCAAATTTTGTGTTTTAGAAAACATTATTTATATCTTAAAAATCTTTTTAATACCATGAATAGGTTTTAAAGAAGTATTAAAAAAGAATAACGGAGACCTTATCCCTTGTTTCTATATAGATATATAATATGTTTTCTTACCCTCTGATGTTCTAAATAACAGAATATTTAAATATTACTTAAAATACCAGGTTATTTTCAAGTTTTTCAAATATTTTAAAATTTCGTATGATATTATTAAAGAATGCAATCATCATCAATATTTTTACACTGTTTTCTCCAGTGTAACTTGCATGCAGCTTGCATATTCCAGCTTCCCATGCGATCCCCTTCCCATTTCCACAGCTTCCAAACTAGCCTGATATTCCCATTCCCATTCCATTTCCATTCACAATTATCAGGAGCACAAGCAGCAGCATTGGCATGGAGAGCGGACGACACTGTGTACCGTGGACAACCGCAATCAGCGGCGCATCCTGTGCGCTACATCAATTAACCCGCTCGCCGTTGCTGCCTTGCCACCCCCCGCCCGGCACAACCCATCCCCTCCACAATGCCGCTCGCAAGCTTGTTGCTTTTGTCTAACAGCGCTGCAATTGGTCTGCCAATTGCTGGTGTGAGTGAGCAATGAGTATTAGTGGTTGCAGCCAATACGAATCGGCGCCGTTGTTGTTGTTGCTGTTCGGTTCTATTGAAAGCAATAGCAATGTGGCCTGCATTGGAAAAGTGTTATACGCGGCTGGCCGGCCTGTGTGTTATACGATCGTGTGTGTGCGTATGTGATTTGTATATGGTGCTCTCGCTTGCTCTTATGGGTCTGTCGGTCTCGTGTGTTGGAAAGGCTTCCTTTGGACAGGGTTCGATGTTCGATGTTGGAAGTTCGAAGCAAGAAGCTGGAAGGCCTTTATCAGCAGCAGAAACGAAGCATAGAAAAAGGAGAAACAAATACAGGGAAAAGGCAAGGAAAAAGAGTAGGAAAAACCATAATTAAATGTCTTGCAAGAGCAGCAAAAAGCAAAAAGCTCTCGGCGTTGCACTGTGGGAAATTGCAGTTGGCAAGAGCCAGCCAGGGCGACAATCGGTAGCGATAAGTGCACACTTCCGGCGGTTCGATTGGCGCTGCTGCAACGGCTGCTGCTCCTTCCTTTTCGATCTTTTGCGCTTAGCTATTTTTTAATTCTGCCCCGAGATTCCCCCCTGGACTACCCCTCTCCTCCCAGCATGCATGTCAGAATATTGCGACAGAAAGAGATTCCAACCATTTTGAACTGATATGAGAGCTCTCCATCCCGCTCGCACCCGATCGTGTCTGTGTGTTCCAACTGGCCGACGCAACTTTGCCCGAGTGTGCGTGTACGTGTGCGCGCGGCTGTCATACCTGGTTTTTTCATACCTGAGATCGCGCTTTAGTCTTTAGTATCGCGCTGTCGGAGTAGGATCGTATCGTTTTCGTATCGTATTTGCCCCGACCCGTAAGCGTAACCGTAAGTGTAGTAACCGTAGCCCGACATCGAATTGTAACAGAATACCCGAGATATTATACGTGATCCCATTGGTGATCGCAGTGATCCGTGATCGTGGGTTCTGCAAAAAGCAGCAGCAGTGAGCAGTGAGTGTGAGTGACCGTGATATCCGATCTGCACAGCAACAACAAAATAACAACAGCTTGATTGGAATGTGGGCAGTGCAATCCGTGGCATATCCATATCATATCATATGTAGATAGGCCTACGGCTACAGTGGAGGGTCTAAGGCTTGGAAGTCTATACAGAGTTCTATAAGTAGAATAACTTTGTGGAATAACTGAGGTTTAAACTGTGGCAATATGTGGGGTTATTAGGAGACATTTACGAAATGGAGTATGGTAGCAGTTTTGTGATCTATTCTATAACTTTAAGTACTCTATGAACCCTGGAGATATAAAATAAAATAATATTTCAAGGCAATAAAAACACGAGCTTCCTTAAGTTAACTTTTAAACTCTGAAGAGGAATATCACGATCTTTTAGAGAACATACATTTTGAAAGTAAGCTAAAACTAAACTTATAATTAGTAAAACTCTTCTAATAGTTTCAACTAAAGACCAGAAGAATTTAAAGTCTATTCATTTCTTGGTAAAGGAGTAATTCTTCATAAAATTTGATTCATAAGAAAAGAAAAAGAAAAGGTTTATATGTTCCTCAAGTCTACATTTGATAATGACAAAATTTGTCACTGTAATTCCCTCTACTTCTGTTATTATTATTATAAATGCCAAAGTTTGTATAATTATTCAAAACACTTGTAAAATCGTTGATGTTATGGACTTTACAGCCCTTAGTTACCAAAAACTATTTATTAAACCAAAGATTTAGTGACAGTTAAAGATTGGATCAACAATATTTTAAACGAAAAACCCTTAAAATCCTTTAGATAAATATCAAAAATATACATAGAGGTCTCCAAGTTATCGAAGTTCAACTGTTTTGTCCACCTGCAAGCCAAAACAAAATCAAATCAATGAATCAAACAAACAACAACAACGAACGCACACGCGCAGCAACAGCAGCGGCAGCAGCTACAAGACAGCAGCAGCAACAACAACAACATTAAGACCAGCTCGATAGCAGCTGTATGTGTGTGTGTGTCTGTGTGGGCGCAACGCGCGTTGCCTTTCAACGCCCACGCGGCGAACAAGTTCGCTGCCTAAGTCTTTTGTTTTTTGTTCGCTCTTTTTGCGTTTGGCGCGCATTTCTGGGCGATTCTTTTCGTCGGGTGGGTGGGTGTGCTGCTTGGGCTGAGAAAATTCATTGAGCAGAATCCAGCGCTGCTTAATTGCCGTCTCTGGGTTTTATTGGGCATTAATTTGCACAAGCAGAGAAAAAAATATTAAATTGCCGCAACAAACACACACACACAGCGACAACCAATTTGCATGCACTCTAATTTATTGTACATTTTTGCATTGACAGTTAATTATTCTTAATATTTGTCTTATTCATTTACATACAGACACACTGCATACTGTGAAGTATATATAGTTTAAAGTCTAAGGTTTCGCCAGCTTAATTTATGGCAGAAAATCGGAAAACATATCAATTTTGTACTCTCGTCGTCAATTTATTTATTGCGCTCTCCATTGCACCGGAAAGAGTAATCATTAGACCGCCAACAGGGACACAGCAAATACAGAGGAATTAAGATCTCGGATTAGCTAAACAAGCAGCTCGCTCTCTCTCTGGTTGCTCTATATAATCGCCATATCGGCGCAAGTATCTCCCAATCCGCCAAAGCAATTTGTTTAAGCCGAGATGTGAGGCGAATACCGAGTCGGAGGCCTTTCTAATTGCTCGAAATCGAAATCTCCGCTTATCAGTTTATGGGTTTCACTGTACAAAACGGATATCCCACTGCAAATTGATTCAGCAAATTTTCAGAGAATTTTCATTTATTTTGTCAAATGAATCAGTTGTCATTAATGTGTCTCAATGAGTCAGCTTCACAGAGGGGCTTAAATAAACTTCAAGAGTTATCTAGATAAGACTAAACTTTCTCAGAACCGGACGGGAGATACTAATAATAATTCAATTAATAATCAAAAGCCTATACATGATATAACAAGCTAGAGGCACAAGCAATGATCTAACTAACAAACCAATTAATGACACTAGCAACTGAGATTTTCCCCCAGGAAAAACAATCCAAAGAAGATACTCTTTTCCGCAACAAAAGATACAGAAATCGAACAAGACAACCTTGAGGGCTTATTGCTTTTATTAAAAGTGTAATTGTTATAGCTGGAGGAGGGCTACGGCAATGCCTATTAGTCAGGGCGAAGAACCAACAATTACAGCATCAAGTAGGAACCATTAAGATATTTTATGAATGCAAAACAAAGTTGTTGTTCATATTCATTTATGTATAAAGATGTTTTTTTGTTTTTCTCGGCTTTTCGTTCACTTTATTTCCGAGAATTAACGATATTCATAAAACGCTGCCACTTGGAAGAAGAAAAAAGTTTCACTTTTTATCATTCCAAAAGGCATTAAAATAGTTAATTGGCTTTATTTAAATATTTTGTTATTTTTGTTTCCTTTGTCTACGTGGTCTCCAAATGTTGTTGTTGCTTTTAGATTTTTGGTGATTTTGTTGCTGTTGTTGTTGTATATATTTTTTTTATTCCTTCCTCATACATAAATATGTGCCAGAATCGTTCGTTTGTGGCTAGTGGCTAGCCGCTACTTAGCATAATTCTAAGCGAGCCACTCGGCTAGCTCAGTTATATGGCTTGGTACCGTACAGCAACAAAGGCTAAAGATTCGGATGCGATTGGGCTTGAAAAAAAAAATCAAGAAAAAACAACACGCACCGAAAAACAGAAAAGCAGAAAAGCCGAGACTAAAAGCACCAACAAAGTATCTTTGTCTCCATGGATCGTGGATCGATCGTCGATCGGATTCGTCAAGGCCTTCTCTGACGTTGCACGTTCAAAAGTTTAAAATGCAAATTGATTTCGATGAACAAATTTAATTAGCTCGCAGCTAGAATCTTTTACTGATGCTAAATTATACAAGAGTTTCAACGAACAAAAATGAGAGGCAAACGAATCGAAACAAAAAACCGAAAGAGTTTTGAATAAAAAATTCAAATCAAAAAGACGAAACCTTAAATTGTTGTTAAAGAAAAATACCTTTAAGCAAATACAATAAATTATTACAAAACGTTCTCTGCTCTCCCAAGAAAAAGTGTAACAAAAATTAACCAAAAATCTCTAGACCGGTTTGATCAAAGGCTAAAAGCTAAACACCATAGTGACGTCTTTGACGGGGATTTCACTTTCTTTAGAGCAAAGACGAAAGACAAACCTCTGGCAATCAGCAGCTGACTGCTAATTCCAACCCAAGTCTATATATATATAAATCTGAAGACATGAATTGACCACACTTTGCTCCGTATTACCTCATTTGGCTCTGCGTGCGTTTTGTGTCTCCAAAAAACGTTTGACATTTTCGGGCGGCCAATAAAAAATACTGAAAAAAACAATGATAATTAACATATGCATATAGCCGTGTATATATATCAGCCGTATATAAATGTTGATTTTTTTCGCGCTTTTTTATTGTTGTTGGTTTTTTTTTTCTGTATTTCTGTATATTTTTTAATTGGTTTCTTTCCACTCGACGACAACAACGGGCGACGACGACGGCAACGGCGACTGTTTCATTTCGGCCCGTATATACACTCTTTTATAGCCTTTTATTATAAACTGTACTTGTTGACGTTATTTTTCAATAAGCTGTTGGTCGCCGACTGTATGAATCATGGACTCATGGAATCATGACAATCATTGCCTCTGCGCAGACCAGAACTCGCGCGCACGCACTATTTTTTGTCACCTCGTTTCTGGTAGAGTCTTTCGTTGTGACCTTCAGTGGGCCGACTCAATCAGCCATCAATCATTAGCCACAATGACAGAGAGTCTGTGTCTGTGTCTGTGTCTGTGAGATCGATCAGTTAGCTTAGCTACTTAGCCACCGGATTCCAGTCAAGCATTAGCCTTAAGATAAAGAACGAAACCCAACCACCCGCCACTCTCCGCAGATCTTGCACGCAAGTGAAGCTGACAGGCCCAGCACATCGGAAGCAGGATCTGTCTTGGGATCCCCCGGAAGCATCACACCACCACCTCCAGCAGCAGCACTCACCCACTCCCCCAGCACCACAGCGATGTATGCGACCACGGGCGGCACACAGATCTACCTACAGGTGAGCACCTCTCCCAGAGCAGTGCTGCCTAGGAAAATATGTATGAAAAACCTGGACAGGTCGTACAGAAGAATGGGTAAAACTATTGGGGAAATATAGGAAACCATAGGGAAATCTGAATACAAATTAGGTAGAGAAAAAGCCTAAGGATCTGTCATATGTTTGGGACTATTTCATTCTTAGATACTGTTTTCTTAACATGAAAAAATTAGGAATATTTCCCCAAAATAGGTGGTTAAATTATTAGTAAAGAAAAATCCAAAGAATTTGTTACATTTTCAGAGATTATATTTTTGAGAGACAAAGATATCTTAACATTAACTTGGTAAACACTATAAAAATGTTGTCTTTTAATTAAGATTCCTACAGATTTGTCATATCATATTTGGTTTTTTTATGAATAGCACTCTTATATCCCCTAAACCATGCCATTAATTACACGACACGAACTCGACATTAATTTACTGATTTCTTCAGTATCAAAGCTTTGTTCCATTTAAGAATTTTTATTGAGAAAACAAACCATTCAGTTTTAATATCTCAGCTTCAAAAAAATAATAAAATCAAGTCAATAAAAATGCGAAATCATTAAAAGCCAGATAAGAATCGATTACAGCATCAATTTAAAATCAGAAAGTCAAATAAAAATATTTTAAATAACAAAACAATAAGAAGGGAAATATAAATAACTGATTCCCCCTCTGAGAACGATCTGTCCACGTTGAAAAGGGATTTCCAATAAGCAGCACTGTCTCAGAGAAACACCTCAGAGCCGAGTGCCACAATCAACCCACCAACCCCCATCAACCACCTGCACAGACCTCACATCCCAGCGCGGCAAGCGGAGCGGGCGGTGGCGCCGGACCCGCTGGAGCTGCCGGCGGCGGCGGCGGAGGCGGCGTCTCCCTGCAGGCTCAGAGCCCTAGTCCCGGCCCATACATAACGGCCAATGACTATGGAATGTATACGGCCAGCCGCCTGCCGCCAGGACCCCCGCCCACCAGCACCAGCACCTTCATTGCGGAGCCCTCCTACTACAGGGAGTACTTTGCGCCGGACGGCCAGGGTGGCTATGTGCCCGCCAGCACGCGATCCCTCTACGGCGACGTGGATGTGTCCGTGTCCCAGCCGGGCGGCGTGGTTACCTATGAGGGCCGCTTTGCCGGCAGCGTTCCCCCGCCCGCCACCACCACAGTGCTCACCAGCAGTCTGCACCACCACCAGCAGCAGCAGCCACAACACCACCAGCAGCACCAGCAACAGCAGCAGCATCATCCACATCCGCATCCACAGGATGCCAAGAGCAATGGTGGAGCCACTCCCCTGTATGCCAAGGCCATCACGGCGGCGGGTCTCACGGTGGACCTGCCCAGCCCTGATTCGGGCATAGGAACGGATGCCATCACTCCGCGGGATCAGACCAATATACAACAGGTATAATTCCCCGTAAAAAGGGAAGGGAGAGGAGAAAAACTGGGAGTAAGAGTTAGAGTAGCCTTTGGTAGAGTGCTTGCGTGGCGTGTCTGTTAATTATTAGTATTATTTGTAGTTTGTAATTATTAATAACTTTTGCATTAATTTAAGAATTACAAAACTATTTTACATTTAAAAGAAACTGAAGTAAAGGTACCGCAGAAGGGAAGATATTTAGAAAGGCATTCTTAATGGTCTTATATAAGTAATTTCCAGTAATTTTGCAATATTTTTTATTGTATTTTTCAGTGTTTTCATTATTTTTCAGTATTTTTAAAATATATTTTCTGGAAAATTGGGGAATATAGAACTTAATTTAATATATCTTTGAGACATATTTGTAAATTTATTAAATCTTAATAAGAATTCAATTTTATTTTATAAACAACCGAATATATTAAAGTTTAACAGAGATTTTCTGAGCCATCCTTGATTATTGAAGTATTTTATCAGTATTTTTTTCAGTATATTAACTGAAGTATATTAACACTAATATCTTTCAAAAACCCTAGTCCATAGCAGGTTAAATGAGTTTCCCTGTGGCATCCTTGATTATACAAGGACAATTAGAGTTTACTAAAGCGTGTCGTGTCCATTAAAACCTAGTTAATATCTATCTGTACTACCATTTATGTACTTATTTAGTTATTTATTTAGTTATCTAACTTACACTTTATTTGAACTTTTTCCTTATCACTTATCTTTTAATCCCGTTTTAATTTAGTCCTTCGATTACACGGAGCTGTGTCAGCCCGGCACCCTAATTGATGCCAATGGCAGCATACCCGTGAGTGTGAACAGCATCCAGCAGCGGACAGTGGTCCATGGGAGTCAGAATAGCCCCACGACCTCGCTGGTGGATACGAGCACAAATGGATCGACGCGATCGCGACCCTGGCATGATTTTGGACGCCAGAATGATGCAGACAAAATTCAAATACCAAAAATGTAAGTAGACTTGGAAAATTGAATGGTTTTGTGTATAAGAAAGTAAAGTAAGGTTTAAAATATCATTTTCCTTAATAACAATCATGTTTAATGCAAATTCAAACTTCCAAAACCATTTGAACAGCACAAACTTCCTTAACCCCTAGCACAGTCTTAGTACATTTTTTTCCCACTTTAACCACTGATTTAACTCACATGCTATATATATTATTTCGAATTCCCCCCAACAGCTTCACAAACGTGGGCTTCCGCTATCACCTGGAGAGCCCCATCAGCTCTTCGCAGAGGCGCGAGGACGACCGCATCACCTACATCAACAAGGGTCAGTTCTATGGCATAACACTGGAGTACGTGCACGATGCGGAAAAGCCCATCAAGAACACCACTGTGAAGGTAGGATCCAAATCTATAAGAATATATCCCATAAAGGATATAAATATAAGGATCTGGGGAAGGGGAGCTTTGTCAATCAAGTTCGTGCTGCTTGTTTTCCATTCTTTTGGTCTGTTTTGTTTATGCCATCAACACCACAGAAACAGGAACAGTCATAGGGACTGGGATAGGGACCAGGAGGAAAGCCAGGAGGAATAGGAAAAATCACCGGAGGCCAACAACCCCTTTTTAATGTTTCCTGGGTGATTTGTCAGGGGATCTGTGTCGGCTCGGCGGCTCCTTGGTTCTTTTGCTACTACTACCCCGAGGTGCGATCAAGTCTCGCCAACCCTTTGCTCAATTACACCCATCCCATATCCTGCTGCTGCTACCAAGCGCGATGATAAATGATACTGAGAAAGCCTTAGACGACGTCGCCGATCCCTTGATGGGAATTTGAATATTCGTTCAATGCAAATTGCTGAACGCCTTGAGGTCCTTTCAACAGTCGTAGCCGAGAATGTTTGTTCAGGACGATTGCGAGAACGAGCAGGACACACAATGTGCCCATCAACATCATCAATCAGATAAGCTTAAATGACGTGAAGGATGCAAAGCAAATGCAAATTGTAAACTGAACCGTTGAGAGCTGCGAAAGAATGACATCAAAGTTACAGTTTCTTAAGAGTGGAAGCGGGAAGTTCCGGGGGAAGTGGCTAAGTAAACAACAATTGAAATTAAAGCAAGACGAAGACGAGTCCTTGTCATTTGCATAAGCAAAAAATGGGAGCAATAAAAAAAGAATAAAGCAGGAAACTTGCCAAAGAAAATATGAAGAAACGAAGATCTTCAGCTAAAAAAATACGGAACTTCTCAAGTTCTTCCAAGCGGACCGCTCCTCATATTACCATAAAACTGCCATATTTTGCCAAGGCTCAACCAAAAAAAGTGTCAAAATTAATTTACGAGTTTATTTGTTTAGAGCTGCGCGCCCTTTTCTACCCGAAAACTATTTTTATACCGAAGAAGCAGAAGAAAATCCACTTTATGCAAATCACAACCCAATCGTGCAATGTCCATTTTTCTAACGGGGAAAAGCGAACCGAATCTTGAAGAAAAACTCAGTATAATTTACGAGCTGATTAGCCCATGAATATGTAAAGACTTTCCGATAAAAAAAAGACTTCTCCAAAAACATACACACGAAAATATTTATGCCAGTAATCAGTTAAACCCGGCGAGGGGGTTGCTTTCGAGACTGTTTCCTTTTCCCTGCGCTATCTCTGCGCTTCCTTTTCGTCCTAATTATTCAAAATCTAAAAAATCCTAGGAAAAAAATAGACACATAAATGATAGCGAAAATATGCAAATGCTGGGAAAACAATGCTTCGTGATGAGCAGAAGACACAAAATGTGCCGGACGTTTTTCTGCTAAATCGAATTCGTCCCTTTGTGCTCCTTCTCTGGCGGGACCTTAATCCTTTTGACTTTTCAAAAGGCGTAGGGTGCGATCCGCCGAGTTGTGAGTTGAGTGTCACAACGCGTATATGTCAGAGCAATGAACCCAGGGAGCGTTGAGGCGATGCACAGCCCAGATCGGGATAGTATAAACGGATTACGCGCATGTCCTGTGAGAAACATGGCCTTTCCTTGGAGATAAAGATCAGTTTTGGGACTAGGTTGAGGCATCAGGAGTAGATCCTAATTTGATTAGCAATATTTGTCTTGCAGATCAAGTTTTTTTCAGTACAGAGATTAAATCTAGATACTGCATTTTTATTTATTTTAAGTTTGAAAATTTCTGGGAAAAAATAAAGGTTTTATATGCAAATAGATTTAAGAAGTACACATTTTTGTGTCCTAAGAAAATTTAACCAATTTCCCATAAGCAGTAGTCCAAACTTCTGTGAAAAGCAGAAGCCGATTACTATTTATTGCACACAACGCATGTTTATAGGGTATTTGTACATATAACAATTATATTTTTATACACCAGATTATAAACTAATTTTACCTACTCAAAGCTCAATCCAAAACCCCTTGAACCATAGTTTTTTCAGTGACTTTCCTTCCAATAAAACCTTCTCCTTGACTCGACTTTAACTACCTTACATTTCCTCTTTTACAAATATATATCATAATTGGTTCAAATGAATTTTTAGAGCGCCTCTTAACTTAAGCTTGCACTTAATTTAATAACCCTATTTGCTCTCCGTTCCAACAGAGTGTGATCATGCTAATGTTCCGCGAGGAGAAGAGCCCCGAGGATGAGATCAAGGCCTGGCAATTCTGGCACAGTCGTCAGCATTCCGTGAAGCAAAGAATCTTGGATGCAGGTGCGTAGTAGAAGCCCCCCAACTCCCCATATTCCAGCTCCCCATATCCAACGAAGATGTAGAAGAAGTAGGAATCCCAAGGAGATGGGGACGGAGAAGTCAGAAGTCCAGCAGCGTCGGATGCGGCAGTGTCCATTTGTATTGTCTAGTATTTCTAGCAGTAAATTGTGGCTTTTTATTGAAAGGCCCGCAACGTTCCAGGAGAGTTATGACATTGATAAACGCAGCAGACACTGCAACTGCAACTTCGACTGCTGCTGCTGCGGCTGCAACTTGGACTTCTCGCTCCGTTTGTTTGATTGCAGATAATCTCAGCTGCTAGAGGCTGCCGCCACTGCTGGCCCATCAAACATAACTCATTAGGCACTTGTCACTGGTTGGCAACGCAGAAATTTCCTTAATTGTTAATACAAACATATTTTCCTCTGCCCGATTCCTTGCACATCTACCCATCACTGACCACCTGCTTCTCCCCGTTCTGCTCTCCCTATCCCCACAAATAGATACGAAGAACTCGGTTGGCCTCGTTGGCTGCATCGAGGAAGTGTCGCACAATGCCATCGCCGTCTACTGGAATCCGCTGGAGAGCTCCGCCAAGGTAAGTTCTGTGTTCATTCTAGATCTCGATTCCATATGGCCATTGCGATTGGTTATGGAATTTATGTGTACCCTGTAAGTTGATCGTAGAGGAGATATAAGCTTTCTGGGATAACACTAATTGCACTGCCCAAAATCTTAAGTGTCTTTAAGAAGTGTGCTGGTAATGAAACAATTTTCGCTACAATGCTTTATGGATATATGCTAAAGAGATCTGAACATTTTCAGATGGGTTTAATGTGATGTATATGAAAAATCTTCCTTAGTTGGGACTGCTTTAATAATATTTATCACCATTAATATTTATATTTCGTTTCTATAATTTACCTTTGAATTATACCATTCTCCCACACTTGTTTGTAATTAATCATTGCAATAAACAAACGATTATTACTTCATCTTTCTTCACAGAAAGTGTGTGGTTTTCAGATTAATTGAATGAGATTATTAGGAAAATTTTAAAGAAGACAGGTTATATTTCAAATCTTATGACTCTTCTTCTTTAAGTACAAAAACTACGTACGTATACCATAGTATACTATTTTTTCCCCTATATACAGGGTACCTTTAGTTCAACACCTTTTCCTTATTGCTAGCTAACTTCTGTCTGCCTTTTTCATGTGTGTTTTTCCCTCTCTCTACCATTTTGTTTACTTCGAGCGCCGCCTCAATTAAAAATGAAAAAAAAAATAAAGATTGCTAAGGAAAAAAAATTTAGCGCGACACTTTTATTGAAGCAGACGGAGATAGCAGATACCCGCGCTGCTCTTCGCTTCGCTTCATGTGTGTGAGCCAAGAATTAATTTCTGATTTATTTTCAATTGCGGCTAAAACGCAAATTATTCAGCGAGCGTCGTCGCCATTGCCTCAGCCTCAACTATGGCCATCCCTTTCCATTCATACGGTGTCTCTCTTCCACTCTTTACAGACTCAGTGTTATTTTTTTCAAAAGAATAATTTATGCATTTATTTATTTATGACACTTAGTTTTAATCACTTACTCGCAAATGCCTGAAACTAAGTCTGAGTCTGAGACAGAGTCCGAGTGGCTTTTGATTTTGCTTTTGCTGGCTAACCGAGCAAAGCGAACCCGAAGCCGAGCTCTGAGCTCCCACCGTGTTTTAATTTAGCAATTATCAAGCATTTTAATCGCTGGAAAATATTTGCAATTCTATTGCTGCAAGCGCCAGCAGTAAGACCAGTAAGCGAGGCACACACAGCCCTCATATTACGTATACGCCGCATTGCCGCGGCTTTAGATAGCTGGCTTTATCCTTTGCCAAGCTCCGCCCACGTGCAGAGAGAGAAAAGCAGGGGAAATAAGAGGTTAGCAGGGATTTTTGAAGAATTTTCCTTGATTTGAATTCATAGTTTGAATACTTTGTCAATAAATATTTATTAAAGTTACCCAACTTAACATTAAATATTATTCGTAATATTATATTATATATATTGTATGTATTAAAATGCAATTATTATAATGATTTTATTCTTCGAATTCCTTTTAAAAATTCCAAGGCAATTGTTTTAAACATGAGCCACTCGCCCTCATATAGTAACTTTGGGTTTTATAAATAGGTTTGACAAGCTTGAAAATATCTAAAATCAAAGATTTATATATTAAGAAACCCTTTTCCTACATAAACTATCCAAGATCACCCTCTTTTCTCTCCGTGTAACCATTTAACCCAACTCAAAAATGCCATAGGAAAAAGATAATCAAAGAAAAACAAATGCCAAAACCGAATTGATTTCCATTCAAGTTCAGTGACTTCTGTCTGTGTGTACAAAGCCTGCCAAATTGGTCAGCAGTTATTAACTGGCTGCGGCCATAAGTGCACTATTCCCCTCCCCCCCCAACCCTCCGGTATAAACCCCCGTTCCCCGCCCACTCGAACATTTGATAGAGCTTTTTATTTACAAATTGTTTACGCGCTGAGATGTTAATCCCGGCGACATCGTCTGCGCCAGGCGAGAGAGAGTCGCCGACGACGAGCTGCCTCCGCCAGGCATAATGTCGATTTCGTTTTGTGCCGTTAGCCAATGCATCTGAGTATCTCCAAGTGTGTGTGTGTATCTGCAAGATACTGCCTTTCCCAGCAGCAGCGGCAGAAAAACTTTCGTACGCACCGACACGCAGGTGCTTCCTCCGCTTCCTCCCGAACCCGAACCAAAGTCCGAACCCAATATGGTACGCGCCCGCTAATTATTCACATTAAATACTGCTCGTCCACATCGGACGAGAGATGTGGATGTGGATGCTGCCGCTGCCGCTGCTGTTGCACTTTTACCATTAAGATTGTTTCCTTTGGTATTTTTGCGTTGATGGATTTTCCTTTTATTTTTTTGCGCGCGCTCGTCTGTCTCTGAACTGAACTCAAACTCAAACTCAAACTCAAACTCGGACTTGGCATGCTTAAAATGCCTTGAAAACACAGCTACAGATACAGCTACAGCTTCACCAACAGAAACAGAAACAAATACATCTGTATCTGTAAGATGCATGGAGCACACCTTGCACTGGAATCGAAGTCAAACTAAAAATGAATTGGATGCGATACAAAGTCGCGGCCTGACTTGGCTCGTTACTTGGCTTTAAGGCCCGTTCGGTCCATGGTCCGTGGTCCATGGTCCTCTGTGTATTGCCTTGTTATTGTCTCCTCTCCTTCTTTCTTTCTTTATACATATATATATATATATCTCTTTTTTTACCCCCTTTTTGTGCGTGTGCGTGTGCGTCGGAATGTTTTAAACTGTCGTGGGCATAAAGAGGACATCGACTTAATAGAGAGAAAACAATTGCCTTCTAATAGCCAGTCGTCGCATTTTCAGTTTTTGTCATCCGATATAATTTCTTTTTATGCTCATAATTGTTTACATTTGTATATTTTATGGCATTTCTCACATTTTCGCTCTCTTTTCCTCTTTTCTTTGTACGCATTTCACAAAAATGATATGAAAAAACAGATCAACATTGCGGTTCAGTGCCTCAGCACGGATTTCAGCAGTCAGAAGGGAGTGAAGGTGAGTTTTAAATATATATTTTGAATATGAAATATAATAATATAATAGCAATATCTAAAATTAAGTCAATAATTAAGGAAGGTTCATTGGGCTATGCTTAGAAATTTAAATGAATATAGCTTTATTTTTGCAAAGATTTTATATTTTTTAAAGAAATGTATTCAAAGTTCTACAGGAAAATAATTTTTACATTCCTTTTGGCAAGGAAGTATTGGTTTCGTTCATTAGTTACTTTTTTAAGGTTTTATAAACACGTTTATTAGTTTTAGGTGCCTTTTTGACTTGAAAAATATTGTTAACCTTTAATAATAATTTTTCTCAATTAATTTTTTAATTTTTAATTTTAATTTGGTTTCTTTTTAACATTTTTTCAAATTTCCTTTATTTTGAAGTAAGTTTTCAGGAAAGTCTTGACAAGAAAACTTTATTTCTATTATTTCATACACATATCCAGCTCTTAACTTAACCTATATCATCACTTCCCAGAGAAATCCTGTAGTCTCCACCTTTCTACAATTGAAATTCAAGTCAGATGTATTGCCTTTGATGGGTTAAGTAATAACCAATTTAATGCCAACTTGTTAATGGCGAATCAATGCGACTGAAGAAGAAGCGCTCCAGTTTCCTCTTAGCTCCTCCGATCGGCAGTCGTCTTGACAACGGTCAGAAGACTCTCTGATGCCTCTACGTAGGCAGGGGATTTCTCCACTTCTGCCTCCTGCTCTCCCTGGGTTGAGCTTCTCCACCTGCTCCTCTGAAGCGGATTGCACATCCTCCTCCTGGCTGGCTGGCTGGCAAGTCCCGGGAGTTGTAATGCGTACATTAAGTCTGATATTTCATTGACAGAAAACACAGGCAGAACTCGTTGCTTTTCATTAAAAGAGAGCGCGATGGCAGGTAAAGGGGAGATTACACAGGGAAAAATATAAGGAGAATTTAAAGAAGAATTTAGAAGAACGTAAAGGAGCGAGTTCTTAAAGGTATTTTAAGTAATTGAAAAAGCGTTTAAAACAGATCATTATAAACAGGAAAGATTATGCATAGAACCAAGAACCAAAATCAAGTTTTTCTCGGCCAAAAATGTAAGAACTTATTTATTTCCTTAGAATTCAGATAAATATTTTTTGAGCCATTAAAAAATATAACTATTGGAGCCGTGTGTGGCAGCGAGTGTGGGCATTAGCCAAGTCAAATTATGCACTTGCCACAAGATGTTGCATAGGCACCAACAACACACTCACCTGATCACCCTCCCTGCCACATACTCACTCCGCATTTTTTTTTTCGGGGGGACAACGGATGTTGGCAGTTTAACATCACTACAGCCACGCCCCATACGGGGAGCATACGGCCACGCCCCCCAAAGCCCAAATGACAACGGCTAATTGCAGCTCGCTGTGGCAAGTTGCAACAGCAGCGGAGCAGCAGAGCACAGCAGCAACTCTTTTAACTGCCCCGTGGGGCAATTTGAATGATTCGGGGGCATTGTGATATTAATACGGATTCCCGTCTCCTCTCTGCCTTTGTGGCTTCTTCCAGGGCCTGCCGCTGCACGTACAAATCGACACATTCGAGGACCCCAGGGATGCGGCGGTCTTCCACCGCGGCTACTGTCAGATAAAGGTCTTCTGCGATAAGGTAAGTGATTTTATTTTCCCTAGTCCCCAGTCCCCAGTCCCAGTCCCCAGTCCCCTATGAAACAAAAGAAAGAAAATAAGAAATAAGAGGAGTCCCCCTGAATGTCGCCCTTCCCCCCAGCCTGGCAATTACGCACACAGGAGCAGTCTTGGGCTCAGTCCCAGCCACAGCCGCAACAGCTCCCTCAGCCACGTGCAACAGGTTGATGAGCTAACTAAAAGCGGTCTACGTGCAGCTTCGTTTGCATTACACAGCCAGAAATGGGGAATAGAAAAATTGTGGATATTTCTATTAAAGTATAATACAAATTAGACTGTGGCAGAAAAGAGACAGAAGTAAGCGGGTTCTTACAAAGTTTCGTTAGAAAGTAGGATTCTATATTGGAAGGAAAATTCCATATGATATATTAACAACAAATATAACCTTCAATAATATAATAGAATATATCGAGGACATTTATATATTGCATTTTTAAAAGTATGAAAATATCACTTATATTGTAAGATATCCAAAGATAAGATAAAATATCGATAGATATCCAAGAAAAATGTGAATTCAGCTCTTTTTCAGATAGAATGGCTTTGATGTATCACAAAACGTATCATTTATCGCAGATATATCAAATATCACTACAGTATCGAAATATCGTTATTTTCAATTTCATTCAATTAACACTTTAAAACGGAAAAAATTCACTGCTCTTAGTTGCGAATTACTTAGGAACAGACTACTTATATTTCAGGATTTATTAAAAGCTTAGTGCAATTTTAGCAATTAACAAAAAATAGATTTTAGTATATTTGATTGCCAAGCCAAGCGTATTTTAATGTCATAAAAATGTAATAAACCTAGAAAAGACAGACATTTTCCCCAGTGCAGTGTGTTTGGCCGTGTGTGCCTTCTCCGCCACTTGTTGCTGCTGCTGCAGCTTCTCCCTCGGATCTGTGGCTGCCACTTTTATCGAATTGGGGGCACCGGCAAGGTAAGGCAGCAGCGGCAGCGGCAACGGCAATGCCTGTCCGTCAGTCAGAGCGGCCTTTAGTGGAAAGCGTAACGTCCAAAAGTAAATGGCCAACACACATCCATACACATCCTTTCCATGCCCTTGTTTTCGTTTCGTATCTGGGCACCTTTGCCTTTATGCGAACCCTTCACTTTTTCGCTTGATGGGGTTTATTAATAAATCATTTCGTGGATTTCCAATTTAATTTTCTCATATCATTACACTTCCACGTCCTCGTCCCCTCGTTTGGACATGGCTTTTATTGTACACAGCCCAGCCCTGCCCTGTCCCTCCTGCTGGTGTCCGATCCCTTCGGAATCCTCGGATCTGTAGCCATGGCCATATCGCTATCGCGCCGGGCTTATATTTCACATTTTTAGGCCGGCCCTTTGGCCAGCAGCCAGCGTGTGTTTATCGGTAAATGTATCAATTAAATTTCGCGCACCACGTTATTTAGCTTTGGCTTGCCTCTTTTTATTTTCTCTGTATGTTTTTCGGGTTGCAGTTTTTTTTTTTTTTGCAATTTTGATTTCACTGCAATTGCAGTTTCAGTTGCAGTTCCGTCGTTTGGCACCTCTGGGGCCGCGGTCGCCAATTATGAATCCTTAAGTTTTGCCCCTTAGGCAGGGCAGTGCCCACAAAGAGATACAAAATTGCGAGAAATTCTCTGCAGTGAATGGGAACCTTGGGGAGACGACGACTTCAGAGGGATAACTGTCATTTTGTATTTTTTCTTTGTTTTTTTGGAAGTTTTTTTTTTAAGTTTGTTTCGTTTTTGTATTTTAGGGCGGGGTAGTATACTGTACTTTCCCCCAAAACGAACAAAAATTAAGCAAATTACATAACATGGATTTAAGATGGTGAGCTTTCGAATGATAAGGGTTAACTTGTACTACATTTTGATATTTATGTAGTTTACTGGACAATATCTTAAATATCTTTTAAGTTAATGCTGCTAATATAACCTATTTTTCTACAATACTTTACGATTGTATAGCTAAGAGATCTGTCAGTTTTCAGAACAATTGAAAGATTGTTTCGAGAATAGTAAAGAAACAAAAACACTAATAATTGAGCTTTCGCTACTTTCAGTATTTCACAGACATTGAGTTTAAATAAAGATTTTTGGTCCTTTTCTTAAGATAAAATCTGAAAAATATATAGATAATATTCTATACCCTTGAATAAATCCAACCTTATACATTATTGCACAATATTATTTCCCTAATCTGGCACTTCTCTGCCGTTTACTCTTCTTAAAATTAGTTAAAACATTTAAATACTAGTTTTAGGCAGCTACCTCTTTGACTTAAGTGTCTTTTCGCTAAAAGATATAGCCTCTCTGCAGCTATCTCTTGCCTCTGCAAATGGCAAATCATTATAGAATTTAGCTAACGTTAATGTGAATGGTAATGGTAATGGCAATGTCCCTCCTCTCTACGGAAAGTGGCAGCCCACTTGGACGCTTGTCCTCTGTCTTCGTCATACTTTGAAGTCGATTAACGCAGCAGAGGATATATCTGTAGATACATATATATATATATATATATATATCTGTTTATATACAAATGTGTGTGCGACGGGGCTTGGACAGCAACGAGCATTGACCGCATTGGGCGATTCGAGACGCCGTCGTTTTAGCTTGTTGCACGTCCCAGCTCTGCCAGGCTGGCAGGCGGGCCGTCTTGGCCGGGCTGCAAGTTGCCAGTTTGGCGATATTTTTGCCAAGATAAAATAAAAGTAATAAAATACAGTTATTTACATGCCACACACACTTACAAACGTACACTTGATGTACATCGAATGCATCGCCCTGGGCTAAAATGCCTTGTGATAAGCGCAAGAACTTGGGCTAATAGGTGCACCGAGAGAAATTTAGGGACACCTGATATTTTTTTTGTAACTTAAATTATTGGTAGAAAGAAAAATTTGATTTAAAAGACAAGGATAAAGAATAGTCTTGGCCCTAAATTGTACTTCTTTAATCGTTTCTTTTTTTAATGTATCTCTAAGAATATTTCTTGAATTTAGTCCCTTAATTTATGTTCTGTGTACCTTGGGAGAAACTGATTCTTGGGGGAGGGGCCCTGGCAGACATCCTTGCATAATATGGAGCCCCAAGAGAGGCTTTAGCAGCGACAGCAACATCAGACCAAGAAGATTGCTGCAACATATCACTTCCTGTGTGTGTTGCACACCCTCTCGCTCTCCCTCTCCCCTGCTGCAGTCACCTTCAGCAGCTTCCATCGCTCAATTGCTGATTTTTAATTACAAATGCAAAGTGCAACAGCAGCAGCAACAGGCACCGTGCAACCTGCAACAGCAATGCATGCTGCATCTGCCTGCGCACGCAAACTAGCAATCACCGGCGGACAAAGTAGCCAACAGACTATATATTATATACCTATACGTGTGACTAGCCACAGGTGTGTTTCTGTGTGAGTGTGTGTGTGTGCCTGCAATCAGGCAGCAACTACAGGCAGGTGGGCAGCTGCCGCCGCTGCTTGGTCCAGACAAAGTCTTCTCGGGGCGCCGCCAGATTATTTATTATGTATGCATATTTATGCTGCATCTCTAAGTATTTTATAATAATTTTTAACCATTTTTTCTGTATTTTTTTTTGGCCTGACCCTAACGGTGTAGACCATTTTGCCAAACTGCCCCGGCAGTTGCGGACTCCAACTGAGAAAATCCACGAAAATCCACTGCGGTGGCGGCTTTGTCTCTGTGCGACATCGCAGCTCCCCAGGCGAGAAACTCGTTTCTCTCTCTCATACGGAGTTTGGAGTTTGGAGTTTTTTTCCTCTCCTTTATTTTTGTTGCCTTGCCGCAGTTGCAGTTGCAAAAATCGCTGCTGCAGCAGCTTATGGCACTGGCAGCCATACACGAATTTAATTAATAAGTAAAGAAATATCAAAAAAGGTGGCATCCATGCATTTGATTGATTGCTAATTACACGCTGGCTCCATGTGCACCTGTGCCCGAGCGCAGTGGGAATACCAAAAGGCAGGGAAACATGGACGCCCGATGGCGGGGACACACAGAGTGGGACTTTCGCAATCCCACCTGGAAGCGCGAGCATCTTCAATGCATCACGATAGCTTCAAAGTCTAAAGTCTCACAATGTTGGGGGAGCGTAGATCATTAGTCATAATCGACTTAGAGACTTGAAGGAACCTGGATCCTTAGTTGAGCATTAAACGAGTCCCATTCCTTCCATTTTCCCATCTGTTTTGCTCCAAAAACCTAATAAAATTTCCTCTATCCTCCCTTAGGGCGCCGAGCGCAAGACTCGAGACGAGGAGCGACGGGCTGCCAAGCGAAAGATGACGGCAACGGGCAGAAAGAAGCTTGACGAGCTGTACCATCCTGTGACGGATCGGTCCGAGTTCTATGGCATGCAGGACTTCGCCAAGCCGCCGGTGCTATTCTCGCCCGCCGAGGACATGGAGAAGGTAGGTCAGCTGGGCATTGGCACTGGCACCACAACCACTGCTGCTACTACCAATACTGGCATGACATTCAACCCACTGAGCAACGGCAACTCCAACTCCAACTCGCACTCGTCCTTGCAGAGCTTCTACGGCCATGAGACTGACTCGCCGGACCTGAAGGGGGCCTCGCCATTCCTGCTCCATGGCCAGAAGGTGGCAACGCCGACGCTCAAGTTCCACAATCATTTTCCGCCCGACATGCAGACGTGAGTAAAAATCGTCCATCCGTATAAGATGAAAATTAAGCCTGAGCTGAAGTCAAAGGTTAAACTGTTGCCTTTGATTCATTTCTGAGTTTGGGAACCTTTAACTTAACTCCTATTAATTTATATTATTATTTACACTAATTCCCTTCCGAATCCAGCGATAAAAAGGACCACATCCTGGACCAGAACATGCTGACCAGCACACCTTTGACCGACTTTGGTCCGCCCATGAAACGAGGCCGGATGACGCCGCCCACCTCGGAGCGGGTGATGCTGTATGTGCGGCAAGAGAACGAGGAGGTGTACACCCCCCTGCATGTGGTTCCACCCACCACCATCGGCCTGCTGAATGCGGTAAGCAAAAGGAAATCCCCGAAAGAACCACCCAACCCCTGTTCCAAATCTAAACTAAATCAAAAACCAAAACTCGTTCTAATGGTTGTTAACCACCTTTTCTGTAATTTTGTTTATTTTGGTCTAATTGGATCGGCTGAAAACAAAATCAAACAAATGAAGCGCCAAAATGTTCAATCTCTAAAAAAATAAAACTAAAGCATAAATCGACTAAAAAATCAGCCACATCTACTATATATCTTTATCGTTACTCACCCGAAGAAATTCGATAATTTGTAACTGTGTAGTTGGAACTAATTACGAACCATTTCATAAACCAAAACCAAAACCATACAAAGTATATATAAATATATATATATATCTCCGTGTATATATATTATAACCAAAATCAGACTTAAGCTCTGCTCTCCGACCACACACATTCCTTACACTAAAGCACATTCAGCTATTGATCGACACTGAAAAACCCAGCATTAAAAGATTGCCATTGGCTGACCACAAAAATGAACAAAATTACACTTAGAAAAATATAAACCTAAAAAAACCAGCGAGTTATCAGAGAAATATTTAGTTAAACAGCGAAACAACGACAACAAAACAGACAAAAACATCATATTTCTCTCGTTTCTCAATTGCAGATTGAAAACAAATACAAAATCTCAACAACGAGCATAAATAACATATATCGCACAAACAAGAAGGGGTAAGTAAGCAAGTTCTAACCAGAGTTCGAGCCAGTTAGCAGTTACACACCCACACCCAGTCACAGTTTACACACACACTCAGTATATACACCAGGATGCATCCTTCCTCCCTCACATCATGAATGCATAATTGATTAATCTTAATTAAATCGAACTAAAAAATCGTGTGCTAACTCTTTGCATGGGTGTTTTGGGTTGCTAAACTCGTAATCAAGGCTGTATGGATTGAAATCGTTTTAAAATGGCACCCAAAAGTATGCAGTGATAGTTTGATTTAGCAAAATTAGCTTACAGAATTTACAGCATACTTTTGGAACGAGGCGTTTTCAAAACCTTTACTAATGGAAATTCACATTAAAATGCTCTGCTCAAAGTTCAGAAATAATGTGTACTGCAGCTTCAAAGCGATTTCCAACCTCCTGCCTTCGTTATCATTATTACTTCCTTAATACTCATTCTTTTCAACTAATTTTCTTTGCAGGATTACTGCGAAAATTGACGATGATATGATATCGTTCTACTGCAACGAGGACATCTTCCTGCTGGAGGTGCAACAGATCGAGGACGATCTGTACGATGTGACGCTAACGGAGCTGCCCAATCAGTAGCAGTGGCCGCAGTAGTGCTCACACTACACACGCTCAAAAAGGATAACCACACACCCACACAGACACACAAATGAAGGACACAAGCAGTTGTTTCAATAAGCCATTTTCCATAGAGCCCTAAGTCTAATATCGTAGTTGTAATGAGACACACACACACGCGCGGCAAGTTGCTACAGAGATTTGCGTGGAATGAGATTGAAGGATCAATATACAATACACAATATGTAAAATGATATACACTTAAATTCGAACTAGTTATTTAGCAACAATGAATGAGATTACTTTAAAAATTGATTGATCAAATTTAACATTCTCGCTATGTCTATTTAGATACTCGGTAAGCCCTAATCGTAATCGAGCCGTGTGCGCAGTGCCACGGTGTCTGTCCAGTAGGTTCATAAGTCTCGTTTCCGCTCCCCTGCTTATGATACGACCTTAGGTCCCAGGGCAAGTAAGAGTTACAGAATCTAAATCTATCTATTAGGTGTATCCATCGTTAGCTCCCTAGACTATATAGTATGTGTAATCCATTTTGTATGTTTGGCTTAAGCGTTTTACTTGTTGAGAATATATATTAATTGTAAAATTATTTTTGAGAAACACACACAAAAAAACAAATCGTTTGTTCTATATTTCTGTTTCGAAACTTTACCCTACCGTCCCCCACTCTTTCTCTCTCTCTCTTTCTCTCTCTCTCTCTGTTATGTATAATTAGGATCTCTGTACACAAAAAACAAGGATGAAATAATGAAAAAAATTGGTAGAAGACCCCCCTCGAAGTAATTATCCTTAAACTAGATATACATAGACATAAGAGAACACTCTGCAATAAAACATGTTGATAAAAAATCGTAGTTAAGACCAAGCTAAGGCAAAAATCCATACAAAACCACAAAAAAAATTAAGAAAATTTTAAAAAACACTTGTGTGCATTTGTTGTAAAACAAACAAAATATCTAAAGAACAAAAAATCAACAGAGAACGTTGATTCAAAACTAAACAATATTAATCCAAGAATCCAACGAAAGGAAGCAGCATTCGAATGAATCGTATCTAGAAGATATATATATATATATAGATATATATATATGTGTGTATGTATAGGGATATATAACATGTCGTGTTTACAATCTTTGTTTGCCATAATTAACAGTTTAATTTAATTAAAGAAATGTTTTGTGTACAATGTTATTTGAATTCAAGCAGAGACTACGCCGCGAGATTTGCTTGGAACTACGAATACTCCGCATCGATTGCTACAATTTTGAACAGTACGAGTTCAATGCTCAATATTATTATTAATTGTTTATTAATTGTATAATCCCCACCTTAATCCAAGTCCCCTGACAAGTTTCCCCATTTCCACACTTAACAATAATGCTCTTTACTCCGCCCTCTACTCTCTTTAATGCGAGGGGGAAATACAAACCACTTTCCACTCGACTTTTCCGGTGTTGTACATCACAATTTGTTTTTAATTTTAGCCCCTAGTTCTTAACGTTCTATACAACATACAACAATATTATAATATGAATCGAGAAGAAGATAAGATATATATGAAATGATGATGATGAATCGAAAATCTTGCCTGCATGTTATAATTCTATATGTTTAGTTATCGTATTACCCTTAAGTTCTACGCTCTTTCTATATATGTTTGTGTACAAAACACATATACACATATATTTTAAAGGCCGATAATTTATTTTTTGTTACTGTTGGAAACGATTCCGCAAAAATCGAAAAGCAAAAAAAAAAACACAAAAAAAGAGAGAAACGTGAAAATGCAACTGAGAACAAGTGACACTCCATAAATCGTGGGAGAAATGCATATGTCCAACTTCAGAAATTATACAAAAAGAGACAAGCAAACAAACAAACAAAATAAAACAAATTGTACAATATAATTATAATGAATACACAACTTTTAAATAAAGAACAGAAAGTAAGCAAGATTGTGTTTTATCTTGGATATCTTTAATTTTTACGTTTTTAAACTTTAATTAAATTTTTAATTTTTAAATAATATAATAAAAAAATTCAAAATTTATTATTAAATTGAATTATACTAAATTAAACAAGAAATGAAGCTAACTTCGGCTCACCGAAGTTTGAATATACTTGCAGCTTATAATTGGAGCATATAGAAAACTATCTTCAAAGTTTCATTAAGATTAAAAACTGAGGGACTAGTTTGCGGACGGACAGACTGACATGGCTAGATCGACTCGGGTGGTGATACTGATCAAGAATATATATACTTATAGGGTCGGAAATGTCTCCTTCACTGCGTTGCAAACTTCTGAATAAAATTATAATACCCTGCAAGAGAATAATAAATTTCACCCTACGATGTATAATAAATTGAGTTAAATAAAATGCGCCTAAAAATATGTGGCGTTTTAGGAATTTCTACATTTTATCTGTAAAATCAGTAAATACATTTGTATGAAATTGTTCATTTGATGATTTAGTAAACCATAATTACTTAAACTTTCTAAAATCTAAATCAGAATTTTTAAGATATTTTAAAACATTAATTAAAGTTTAAAACTAGTACTTAATTCACAAAAACTACTTAACTTATTTATTAATTTATCTCTACATATACATGTAAAACGCATATAAAATACATGCAACCATGTAAAGTATCTGTAAAGTTGTGTCAGGAATTACTCGACATTTTACACCTGGCCAAATGCAAACAAGCTAACTGAAAAACCTGATGCTTGGCCTTTCTCGAAAAACCCACAGAATCTAACGGCAAAATTAGTCGCCGCTGCGGCAGAGAAAAGTGCAGTGCTGCCGGCGTCGACAGCGCTGCAACAGCAGTAGCAGCAGCAGCCGCGACATCGGTATTTATTTTATTTATTTATCTTAGCGCGCGGGCAGCGCGCACTTTTCATTCATTCGGAGCGCTCGCAGAAAAGCGAACGTGTGTGCTCGTCGTCGTCGTCGTCATCGTGTGTTTTCTTTATTTATTTTTTTGTTTTTAGCGTTTTCTTGTATTTTAATTTTCTTGGTTTCGTGTGTTTCCTTTTATTTATATTTTTTCCGTCCGCGTTCACTTTGCCGTGCATATTCCTAAGCATCGTAACTTTGTTTGCTCGTGGGTCTCGGAATATCGCATTTGCACAACAAACAATGTGCAAATATTTGGCCGCTGCTGACTCCACTGAAATACACTAAAATTATAATCAGATGAGTGGGGCGGCAGTTGACGGGATAAAGATAAAGAACTAGATCCGCAGATAAGGATCCCAAAGAGTGACAAGCCATCGTCGTCGTCGTGGAGTGAGCAGCGTGAATCGCCTTCAGTTAAAAATTCGAAACGATTTGCACCGGTTGTGTGTTACGCGGCTACGTAAGAGTGAGCCCTTTGGAAAGTACGGTGGAACCGCGCTAAATGAAACGGATCTCAGCCAAAATACAACAAATAATTGTACACCCTATCTTCAAGATTCTTCAGGTACTCGATTTATTTTTATACCAAGTTCTCTAGAAATCATCTATTTCAATATGCAAACTGTTTTTCAAGACATAAATCTTTATAATCTTCAAGTGATAATTGTAAACTAATAATATAATTGTAAAAAAATACATAAGTAAAAAAAATTAAGAGTTCTCAAGTATATATTCTGGCTAACAAAGGCGGTTTATGAAGAGGAATTATCAGTTGATGTCAGGGAAGGAAAATTCCCAATTTCATATTCCAGAAAATACGTTCAAATATTCAAATTTCCAAGAACTGATTTCGGGGAACGAAGGCACAAATTTCAGTAATTGCACCTTACAAACTAGGATCACTTATTATTTAAAGCTCTCAACAAATATGCAAGCGAAAATTAGTTATTTTAGGGATCCTAATATAATCATTTTAAGATAGAAAATATAGTTAAATGGCGTATCCCTCTAAAATGTTCATAATTTTATATTTTTAAGATTTGTTTAATACATTTCTTATATCAAGTTTCACAAATGTATACAAAGAAAACTCATTTAAATATTCTATAATCTTCCTAAATCTCGTTGTGTGACTTATGTCAGGTTTGTGTTCCATTAATGGAAGTACAACTGTGTTCCTATTATAATGTGATGGCGTAGAAAGTACATTAGCTGGAAGCCGGAAAAGTTGCCCCAACACCCAAACACGTGCATATACAAAAAACTTAGAAATAACAACGAACAAAAACGCCAACTTGGCTAACGAACTACTGATATGTGTTTGTAGAGTAGAGTTAAATAAAATAGAGCAAATAAAAAAGATTAAAATACGAGAAGTTGGAACACAGGTGAGCTATAGCTTCCACTTTTGGATTCCCATTTCCATTCGCAATCCCATTCCCAATATCACTCTCGTATCCATTTCGAACTTCCCTTCTCCTGTCGATCATTTGCAATTCCAAGTTGCACTCAAACTACTTGACAATGCTGAAATTTCAATTGCAATTTACACTTTCGCTTGTATACATTACTAGCGACGAATAACTTTTATTCGAAGCCAATTACTATCAATTGAAAAGGGCGTCAAGAGCACTGCCAGAAATGAACCTAACGGCTATCAGATCAGGGCCACTCTACATTCTACAGTGGACCAGGAAGTATATAAAAAATTACAGTTCCTAGGTGATTATTTGGAGGTAAGAATACTTTAAGTATACTTTATATACTTATGTATTATAAGGATTTGGTTTCCTTTTTTGAGACTCTTCTACTCCAGTTAGTACTTATAATTCCCAAGTCACTATTATTGGTGACAATCGCTTTCAAAAATAGATGTTATCATTTGTTTAGCTGCTTTCATAAAATACTCCCATATCCATTTAGATTTTGATCTAATTGTTACAACAAAATATTAATTGTGTTAGCCGCGTTGAGTCATCAGCTGACCCTAAAGGCACGCAAGCATTGTGTCACAATAATTACTGTTATTCGAATAGGGTTCGCTTACCTTTCGTGTTCCATATCTCCCTTGCATAACTGACAAATCTAGTCTTTCTGGGAAAATTAAGTTATTTATTTTTGCTTAACAATTAAGCCAGGATCTATATCTGCCTTTCTCTTATCTCAATTACCCGCCATATCACGATGATCATGCTAATCATGAACAAAGACAACAACGACGGCATTGGTATTTCCCCCATCGTTTCCTAGTGAGCTTCGAACTTCAGTCCGAAGTCGGAAAGCACATCCCACCACTTGGATCACTTCGATGATTTGATCATATTCGAACATTCATTAGATCCCCAATACCCGGTTAACTCAATTGATGACTGCCGGCTGGGAGTTAATTGCGCAACGTGATTATGACACCCCTCGCCGATCGTTTGGCTTTAATTGAATTTATCAAATTTACTCTCGGGGTTTCATTAGAATATTCATTCTATGAAGCGCGAGCGTAGATTTATGACTCTTCCACTTCGTCTGGCCTTGGATAGCAACAAGCAGCCCAGAGTCAATTTTTGATGTGAAGAACTGTGTAAATTTGCCCCGGGCATACAAGGTATGCATACAAGTACTTGGCAGTCGGTCGATGGATGGATACACTTGGACCTTTGTCAGACCGGGGAGATCTGTTGACAGAACCTTTAGCCGGCGGCTTGAGGTGGTTGCCTCTGCCACTGTTCACCGGGATCCAATTACGGAGCCAACAGCAGCAGGAACTCAGTGGCCAGAACGTGTCAAGTGTGCATTTCAAGAGCATGAAGATGAGGTTTACCGAGAGAGTTGGGTGGTTACACTATGAAAAATTTGTGTATATAGGTTAGACATGAGCAGTGTTAGACCAGAAAAGAAGTATGTATATTCAAAATTAAACTGGAAAGAATTTGTAAAATATCTATAAATATATTTTTTCAGAGATTTGTTATCCTCTACCTACTCTTAAATATACAACTTTTAAACAAATAAAATAAATATGGATATCTTTAGTAGGAAAAGAAATATATGTATATATGTACATATGCCGAAAAACTCAAATTCATTAAATATAATAAACATTTCTAGTTAATGAAGATCTGCGACAAGATCAGGCTTTTTGAAACAATAGTTTCCTAACTTGTCAATACTAGAAATGGTTGCGAAAACTTAGATAAAACATATAAAAATAATCTTTAATATACCTAAAATAAAGCTATGACATTACATTTATAGTTAGTCGCATAACCTGAGATATTATAACTTAAATATGATAAATCATTAATTTTCTTATATAACTGGTTGGGAATTCTAGGGCAAAACTTGAATATTTGCCATCCTGAACCTACATTTAAAATACCTTTTGACCAAGCCTAGATTGATTTTGTAGGTTAAAATTATTTTTTTATGAAGAATAAAGTCGCCTGATCTGCTTTTCTTTCAGTGTTTGAAAAAAAACTCACACGTCCACCCCCAGAGATCACTTCGATTAAAGCTCCCTGCAGGCTCAGCTGTTTGGGCCAAGAGCTTTTCACACACAAAAAAAGCTTGTGCAAGCCAGCACTTGTTAACTGGTTTAAACAATTTCACATGTTTGTTTTTGTTTTTTCTTTCCCGATCGCGTGTCTCTTCCGCATGCATCTGCTACAGAAAGATCAAAGGGTCCATCCAGTGCCCTCGTTGAGAGTGATCTACTTTTACAGTTCAGCCGAAATTTCTTCCTGTTGCAAGGCAATTAGATAACGAGATCTTTATGATACCACAGAGTGCTTTAATGATCGAGGGTTTAAGCCGTAAAATGTTATATTTTGTTAAGCAAATAAGGGCAATGCGAAGAACACACAGTTGAGGCACAGAACGTGCCAATAATACTAAATAACTGGCTGTTTGTAATTCTTCTTATCGGAAAGATACGCAAGAGCGAGGTTTTTCCCCCCACACACGCACACGATCGTGCGGAAAAGTGGAAAACCGGGGGAGTTGCGTGCGACGAAGCTGGGTTAACCGCAAAGCAGTGTGTCTTTGGGGGCTTTTAATCAAAAGTTTTAATAGATTGGCGGCGTTTCGCTTGAGGAAATTGTCGACTGGAACGCAAAATAATTCCAGCTCAGAGTAATATTTCCCTCTCTCTCTACTCTTCTCAGTGTCTCTCTGTTTCGCCTTCTAGCTCCCCTTTCGCTCTCACTGGCAATCGCTTAACATATTGTGTCGCTTTACTGCTCTTTCTCCGGCGTAAAAGCTCGCCGATAGCTTGGGGCGTTTCGGTTGGGGCTTGTGATTTCTGTTTCAGTTTTGAAGATCACTCGCTGCCAAGCGGACGCAGAAAATCGGGCAGAGAGACGAGTGAAAGCTGAGGAAAAACTGAAAAATACGATCGGAATATTACAAAAAAATAAAACTGTACAATAAATAAATAAAAATTAAATAAATAAAGCTGGAAAACCATCTGGAAAGCGCTTTCAGGAAACATAATCTCGTTGTCCCGTAACAAATAACAAATAACCAATTACCAATATCAATACCCCAATGTCAAGCGATCGTGAAAACAACACTCGATCGTTCCAAATCCGGGGTCAGAAGCTCTCTGGGCTGATTAACACTCCGCCGCATCGCAAATAAAAATAAACAAAAACAGACGACAAACACAAATACGGCCAGAAATTAACAGAAACGCGCGGAATATAGCAAAAACACGTTTCCACAAAAAGATAGCCGAGCGTAGCGACCCGCCAATAACAACAAATTAACCAAATAACAAATACCAAATAACACAAATTGCCGCTGCTGCTGCTGTTGCTTTGTTATTGAACACACGCGCTTCGTGTGTGAGGAGACTCTGAGCGACTCAGCCGAGGCCCTGATTCTGGCCACTGCCAAATATGTCCAAGTGGAGCTTGTAACCCGAGCAGCCGTGACCGCAGAAAACTCATAGAGACACTTCCATATACTCGTACACCCAAGACACACACACTCACGCCACCATGGAGCGCTCTCACAGCTGCAGCAACTTTGAGGGCAGAACCAGCAAGGTCGCCGCCGTCAGCCCAGCTGAGCTTGAGCTGGCCGGGAGCAGCGATCACCTGCCCACGGCCCATCACTTTCCGCCCAGCAAGCCGTTGCGTCGCCGCCGAAAGCTGCAGCGCCAGCAGTCCGCCGTAGATGCCGACGATCTGGAGTATGCCGCCGATTTAGAGGAAGATGCCGATCCAGATCCGCAGATTAACTTAGCCGCCGGTGCCTTGCCCTTGCGCCACATCTCCGCCATTACCACCGCCAGCGCCAGTTGTAGTACCCGCTGCCTCCGCCATGAGGAGTCCTTCGAATCCTGCAGCACGGCGCCAGACCTGAGTCCTCAGGCCCAGCGACATCAGCGGTTTAGCAGCCTGCTCCTCCGCGACAGCTCTGTACAATCCGTGCAATCCGACTCTAGTCGCTACTCCAGTGTGGACAGCCTGCTGGAGGCGCGCAAGCCCGATCCCGAAGCCATACTCATCAACCTGGGCTTTGGTCCGTTGAGCTCCGAGGATATGCTGTCCCGGATACCGCGTCGGTTCCTGAAACCCTCACAGGTGCCGGGAATCGATACCGACGCCTTTGTGCAAAGACTGACCCTGGCCCGATCGCTGGCCGATTCGAGTGTCCTCGGGTATCGGGGCCTCACCGGAAACCCGGACATGCCGCCCTCCTCGATCGTGGCCAGCATCATGAAGCGCTTCGAGGTGAATCATCAGAGGAAGAACTCCATGGGCTCTATCAAGCCCACGATACAATAGGTCGCCAGAGCCGCCATAGTCCATAGTCCGTAGAGATTAGTCAGCCAAATAGAGGACGCATTATGAACCTGGAACTGTGCTGCTACTGTTGCCAAGCGGGGTCCCTGGGGGATCCCTGTGATTGTCCCGTCTTGTCCATTAGTCGTTAAAAGTGCCGCGTACTTAGCTGTGTAATCGTGTATTATTGTACCAATCCATTTATTATTTTTCGCCATCTAAAGCAAGCATTAAAGATAATATTTTATTTGTAAACTGATACTGTTTTATTGATGGTTTTTTTTAAATTTCATTATTCAGTTTGTTCCCCTAAAAAGATGATTGGGATGAGGGATGTGTTCTTTGTTAAAAATTTTATTCAATGGGTTATCTTTTATTTATTACTTCTATTTGCATCTTAAAGTTTTTGACTTGATTAAGACTTATAAAAAGAGAATCATCAGTCCAAAATTAGAACTAACCCTTCATATCTCATCCTGTTGAGATCATCTAAGAAAAAGAATTACTCTCAAAAGATTTAAAAACTCTCAAGTGGCATTGAGTTCGCTTCCAGGAACTTGTTGTTTCTCCAACTTGAATCCAAAATTAGAAATCTGCGTCACACTGTCAAATGGTCTGATTGTTTATGTACATACTATATGTTGTAGTTGAACAAATTCATTTATATAAGTACATATTTACATACGATATGTATGTACAGTGTACAGTGTACAGCCCAAAGACACACATTCATTGCGGTTTTGCATTGTTTGTTTCTTAGTTATTATAGTTTTTGTATTTCTTATCGAAAGTAAATTTTCTGAGCAAAGTCTTATTAATAGTCAGTGACTTGGCATTTTTCGAGACTGTCCCCCAAGGCGCAGAGAAACAATCAAGACATATCGACTGGGAGCCAAGAATCAAGAGTTTCCAGAAGGGATTACAAAGTCTGCTCGGATCGCTTATTGATTTCAATTGCCCGCAATTGTTTGCATTCACGACTGCAGCACGACAGCAGCACGGCAATAGGGCATGCAAAAACTTGGTGCTCCACAGCACCACAAATTACCTCATTCGAAGTACTCTATTTTTTATTTACTTATTATTATAGGGTTCTGGTTTTGACCCAAACAAATATTCTACAGCCGCCCGCCCGCTCGCCTGATAACCGATAATGCCATTTGCGCACATTTGTAACACCTTGAAGGCGACGCACGGCCCACAGGGAAATGCTAATAAGTCCATAGACAGCAGCGGTAGGGTTAATAGGTATTGAGTACTAATAATATATGTTGACTTTACATTTAATTAACCTGGTGTCTTAACTATGCCACAAAGTTATTTGTTGCATAAATTGTTGGATACTTCAGCTTCATCGTATTTGTATGATAAATATAAATAAGAGGGATATTATCTTTATGGTAGAAAATAGGATGACGTACAAATATTTTAATTATTGTACAGGAAATGCTATATATTAAAAAAAATATCACTTAACTTGGCAGTAGTGAGAAATCAATACATTAAATAAATACAGAAACAATATAAAATTACATTTTCTTAAAAATTAACTTATTTCGGTCCTAATAAAGTGACCTCGATAGTGGCTATGCAAATACGTGAGTTCTTGAGCTTTGGGCATATCCAATAGATAACGGTACCTAGGTCTGTTCATCGGCACATGACTCGCCTTATCTATCGATGGGAGGTGGGGAGGTAAAATTAATTCCCAAACAGAGAAAAGCAATGGCAAATAAAAAAAGAGAGAATAGAAAACCCAAGAAAGCCATTGCCAAACAATTGCAAGGGTATTCGTGTGTTTTAGGACCCAAAGAGGTAGAGCGACAAATAGCACCGTTACACGCTCTTCTGCACTCTTCACACCAATTGCAAATTTGCAAGTTCAAGGCAGTCACAAGAAAAATGAGCGACAAATGCAAAGCAGTGTTGGGTTGCATGTGTGTTATTTGCAAGTTAAGAATAAAACAAATCGCGCCCACGCCGGAAGAATGTGAAATGAAATTAGCAAACCAAAACAAAACGAAAGCAGCAAATTAAAATGTGTGTCAGAGCGTAAGACGGCTTTGCGATTTTGGGAAAATGACACAGAGGCGTTTGATTAATTGCCTTTCTAGTCACTAGTCCACGGCCGTTCTTGGCAAACACCCCACAAGTAATAAAAATCAAACCACTCACCTGGATATCCACCTGTCAACACACAATTGTCAAAACTCAAAAACTTCCCACTTCTTCGCGCCTTTTACGTTGAATGTATCAATATATCGATATTTTTTCTAAAGATGATATGTGTATTTGTATCACGATTTCTTGTTTTCCTAAATATCGAAATTGATATATTTTTATTGATATTTATGTCAATAATTATCTTCATTCGTTTCATGGTCTTTGAAAAAATGTATTCGGTGCATTTCGACCTTTTGTTTTAGTCTTCACGAACAACCTATTAAATTATGTTTTGTAGATATCAAAGATTTGAGGATACAATTTTCGCAGTTTGAATAAAATATATCATCGATACGATATTTTTAATAATATCCGACAGATCTATCTTTTACACGGTGCCGGTGTGGCCAGTCGTTCGACATTGTCGTTGCGGGTCCCAGTCCGGTGAAGTTACCGATACATCGATAGCAGTTTGTGAGGCGTTAGTGTGTTTCTTGCTGGCAAAAAGTAAAACAAAGCGAAATGGAATAATTTGTTTTTTGTTTAGTTTCCGTTCAAAACTCGCCGATTGTACTTAATTTACACCTCTTTCCCAACTTTGTGGCACCCGCTAATTTGTCGTTTTTCGTTTGTTTGTTTGCCTAACTTTTTGTGCCAACATGGATTCCCCAGGCGGAGCAGTACTTAAGCCGATCGCTGGTTTTCCGAGATGTCTGTGTGGACCACGGCCAACTCCGGTGGCCTAGAGACGCCTTCGAAGACGCCCGACTCCAGGCAAACCCCCGGCAGGTGCCCACGGAACCCAAATCCCATCGTGACCGCCACCACTACACAGCACCACTTCCAGCACGTTGTCGCCGCCGCCGTTGCAGCAGCCACCTCGGTGGCCACCGGCCACCAGTTCCCGCAGCAGTATCCCCAGCAGCATCACAGCAACAGTCCCACTGGAAGCGGCAGCAATAGCAACAACAGTGCAGGATTTAAGCGTTCCAGCCTCAGCAATTCGCTGCTGCAGTTCCCGCCGAACCCGCCCCCGCCGCCGCCGTCACAGAACCAAGCGAAGGTAAGTCCAATAACAAATCAATCTCCGATCTCGGTATCTTCCATTTCCCCCCCAACCCCCTCTTCATCCTAACCTACCGTCTCTTTCTCACATTATAAAGCGATGCTATGGAAGTCGGTTAGTCTGTCTCCCTCGTTCCCTCTCTCTTGCGACGCGTTGGAATGGGCACATTCAGCAGAGAAAGTTTGTGTGTGGTCGTGACTTAAGCTGTGATTTTTTAGATTTTGCCTCATTTGGTTTTTCTCCTCTCTCAAGGCAAAGTTTTGACAATGGGCGCATTCAGCAGATAAAGTTAGTTCGTGATTTAAGCTGTGATTTATTCGTTTCTAATATCTATAACAGTGGTTCCCTAACTTATTTGGTCTACTGCCCACTTTGAGAATAAATACTTTTTTTTGCGCCCCCCTATTTCACCTATATATGTATATTATGTATATTAACGGAGAATTCTAATCGAAACTTTTACTTTAACCGCCCCCCTTGAGACATGAAGCTCCCACAAGGGGGCGTTATCTCCACTTTGGGAACCACTGATCTATAAGGCGCAGTTTTTACTATTTATGTTTTTGTTAAGCCGTTACTTTATTTGTTTTTTAAATAGAATTTAATGTTCAAATTTTCTTATATTTTTTATTTATGTGTTTAGGTTTTTAAATCACTAAAGAAATTAATTCCTTAGTTATCTTTGGATTTTCAAAATCTTACTAAAAATTAATTTCGAATAATTCAAGTTATAAAATTGATTCGAATATACATATAGCTTATACAAAAAAACACCAAATTAAATATTTAAAAAAACCTGTAGTTTTTACATTTCCCAATCAGGATTTAATCAAAATAAAGCGAAGAAAGAACAATGACAATTTGTTAAGAAGGCTGTCAGATATAATTTGTACATTCTACATAATTCGTTTAGCTGCATCTATATTTAGGTATCTAAAAGCGATATGAACTAGAAACATTACAAAATCATTTATGCAAGGTGCATTTTTCGAATAGTTGCTGCAAAAGAGCAAAGGGGCAGCTTATATAAATTTAATGATATATTTTGGAGTTCACTGAAGATATGTCAAGTGTTGGGCTATGTGTCATGTTCTTGTTCGTAAATGGTAATAAATAAATCTCGTTTGAAGTGGTTAAAGACCTCATTATGAATAACATAATTCCCCTATATAAATTCGCAATCCCCTGCTGAATGCGCCCCATCGATCGAGTAACGAAAATTCTGACAAACAAACAAGGCCTAAGTTTCAAGTCGAACGAGATTTTGGCAGACACACGCGAAAGCACACACATGACTGCGTTACCTGGTGAACCTGCTGAATTATTGAACATTGTTTTTTATTTTACTTTTGTTTTGTGTTGTTGTTGTTGTTGCTTTTTGCTAACAACACTGACAATGAAATTGTAAATGGAAATTGAAGTGGAAGTAGAAGTGGAATGGCGTAGAACCGGCGTCTGCTGGGCTCCGCGGAGAACCGCTTTTGGGTTGCCTTATCGCAGCGCTGTCTTATTTGCACATTTTCGCCGGCGATAAAAAAAAAAACAACACACCCACACCCGATCCACCCACCAGTACGGGCCTGCTCCTTGGGGCGGTGTCTCTGAAATCCAGGTGTGTGTTTGCATACGAATTTTAAAGCGAAATTAAACACCAACCGCCAGCTGACACCTTCCGTTTCTTTATCGGC
The DNA here is from genome assembly GCA_008042635.1 of Drosophila nikananu. NCBI lineage: Eukaryota > Metazoa > Arthropoda > Insecta > Diptera > Drosophilidae > Drosophila > Drosophila nikananu. The sequence continues at coordinate 9,200 of VNJV01009246.1, read as the reverse complement.
TTGACTTATTTTTATTCGAATTTTTTAAGTGGCTTCGTTTTGGTTTTCTTTTGAGGAAGTCAGGCAGTCGACTGGGGAATCTCCAAAAGAACTCGTTCCGCTTGACAATTTACTTTATTATTAAAATTAACCAGATGTTTATATCTGAGAGTCCAAATAAAAAAATCACTTTCTATTTCTTAAGGTTCTCAAGCAGTGCATACTTTGATCCTTTGATTATATAAGCTTTTGCTGATACCCTATAAACTTTATATACTATTTATATACTTACTTTGACATATCTATAATTTTGTAAGCATTGTTGCTATTTCTAAGGAAGGATTCTCTATTATTTTTCGCGTAATACTTGGCTAAAACATCTGTTCTAGACCTTTGTTTATTTGTTCAGCCTTCGACAAGTTTTGTTTTCAGCTTTATTCAAATGTTGTTTCAAATTTGAAACTTAAGATTACTGTCACCTGATTAATTGTACGCTTTGTGCTTATAGTTATTTTTAAATAACCTGATTTTTCGGAATAAAGTCAAATAAGCACATAAAATATGGGGCCAAAGGAGAGCTGCAAGGTGCATTTCATGAGGCGAATGAGGAAGCTGAAAAAGGAATACAATTTCTAGAAGCATTTATAGCTTTATCACCAATTTTTTATTAAAATCAAGCATGACTCTTACCATTTTATTAGAGATAACCATTATAGATATAGACCACGTAAGACCATGTAGGATTTGTGCAAGAGAATGATGTGGTATTCATGTCCCTGATCGTTTATGGGTTGGTGGATGGGGTCAAGTGGTTGTCTTTTTTATTAATTGGATCTTGAATTCAATAGTTTAAGTTCAGGGTCTCTGAGAGTGCTGATGTGTATCCCGTATGTTGTGCGTTGTGTGTTTAATCACTCAATTTGTCTTCCCCATTCACCAGTCGATGATCGCTGATCGATTGCCAGAATCAGCCCCCACGAAATCCCCTCTCCCATACCCACCTCCGCTCAATATACTTTGTTTGTTTTCCTGTAGTTTTGCTTTCGCCTCTTTACCTGTCTAGTAGTGCGCTCTCTTTCCGCTTCTATTTCTCTCCCACTCGTTCTTTAAATGCTTTCATTCAAATGGCTTTTCTACAGTGAAGTTTCTCTAAAAAGCATTTTTCTTATATGATTTTTGATGATATTTTAATAATAATTTTTAATTTTTTATCAGATTTTGTTGGTGATCGAAATTGTTATCTTTTTATTTCGAAGACTTGTGAAATTAGGATATTAAAACTATTAATTTTTGGAAACTTCTGTCTTAATTTTTAAAATTTCGAAAATTCAAAACCCAAAACTTTTTGTGTTGTAAAAATTTTTAAATTTAAATACTAGTACTTTGAAACTTCTCGTTTGAAACTATACAAATTATTAACTTGAAATTGTCCAAATCGTTAATTCATAAATTCGAAAATGTAAATTCTCAAAATTCTGATTAATTGTATTTGAAAATCGTTTAATTTCGTCCTATCTTTCGTATTTCAAAAACTCAAAGTTTTAGAAATTCGAAAGTTCCATTTTTCGAGAAGCTTGACTGTTTCGTAGTTCGATTGCCACTATTGTAGTTGTTGTTGCTTTTTTGTGTCATCGCAGGCCGCCTCATTCGAGAATTGATTGTCGAATTTGAATACGTCGCCGTCGTCGTCGTCGTCGGCATCACTGCTCAGCCGTAGCTCTGCCGCGGTGTTCTGCGGGCAGAGCCGTATCAGTTAGTTGTTAACTTGCCATCGCCGAAGGAACAAGAGGCGCGAAAAGCTCGAAAAACCGCGAAAAACAAACCAAACAGCGAGCGGCGGAAAGCGAAAAATACTGAGTGTGTGCAGCACCTGATTCAAAACACAAAGGCAACAAAAATCCGCAAAGGTTTTACATTTCGATTCCGATTTCTTGCGTGCTTCTTGGTTTTGTATTTTTTCTTTTTTGTTTGGCGGAAGTGTCACTGCGGTGCTCTTGGTTTTTGGCTTTTTTAGTCGGTTTCGAGCGTTCAAGTACCCCGTACCAGTCTTCGGTCTTCGCTGGCCTTGTGTAAAGAGCAACAAGTGCCTGCCTGAAAGCCCAACCGTTTTATTTTACATTTTATAAAGCTCATAAAATGTTTATAAATAAAAAGTAAATATTATTTTAACGCACACCGAAAGAGCAAATACAAATCGCCGGAGAGAGTGCTTGAGAATAGCGAGCGAACGGAGTGAGGCGGCAAGCCTGCGTGTGTAATTGCAGATCAATTGTCATGTGCACAACAACACACTCGGTCGGTTGTCTCAGGAACTGCACAAAATAAAAACAATACTTGTACTATTATTCAGCGGCATCATCATCAATGGGAAGCATTGCAAAATCAACCAAGTGAAACGGAACCCAATAAAACAAGCCACACGAAAAAAGTCATCGCCGTCGCTGTCGCTGTCTCTGCCGTGGGGAAAACAAAAATTGAAAGTGAATTTAAATTCTGAAAAACAACGACGAGATTACACACAGTGTGACAAGTGGCGAAACGGGCTCTAGAATTGCGCGATAATCATTGGGATCCAGGAGGTTTTTCAAAGCTGCATTTCGAGTTAATCATTCAGCCCAAAAAGGAGCCCTGAAAAACCCAACGATAACAGAGAGTATTACTTGGGCAAACCAACAAGATAAACAGTAATAAAGTTAATATTCCTAAAAATTTTTCTAAAGTACACGACGTAAATTTATCCTACACAATAAAAGAACAAAATTAATTGCTGCCAAGTGAAGCCAAGTGAAGTCGTTTAAAGAAATCGCCGCATAATTGAGGCAGGGCGTTGTCGTCGATAACCAACATGCGAACCTTATGACCCAATGGAATATTTATTTATTAATGTATATATACACCAGGCATATGCCAGGCACTGGAAATCAGCAGATCGCTACGGAAAGTACAGAGAGAGAGCGCCATTTGTAACAAAAATCCCATTAAATAGTGGGTGCTAAGGTGTGATCTTTGAGTTAAACAGCTAAAAATTAAAGTAAGCTCATATTTTTGGACAGTATATAAGAGAAAACCCAAGAGACTGCTTAAGGAAAAACTCTTAACTAAAATTAAATGAAATTAATGACAGAAAAGTGATCTTTTAGAGAATACTAGTAAACAAGGCTTATAATAATACTTGTAGTTCCAAATTAAGTTTTCAAGAACTGTGAACTTAGCTTGCAGATAATAGGCAAGCTTATATACTAGAAATCACCTTAATTATAAGGAAATAACCTCAATTGGTTCATGCTGGCTTACCTTACAAACGAAGGCGATCTTGTAAAGCCAAGAAAAACTAAAGCTCGGACCACCAGTCCATGCCACCCTTCGAAGAAGATCAGGAACAACCAGAGCAGCTGCAGGAGATACCTCTGAAGCCGCCGCGCCGCAAGAGAGCCATGAAGACTGTGGGCGGCGAGCCGGAAGCGGTTCATCCGCCGGCCGAGGAGCATGAGGAAGAGCACCTGCTGCCGGAGACTGAGACCCACACGCACACAATGATGAGTAGCAATTTAAGGTATGCCCGGGCCAATCTGAGCCACAGCAACCTGTTGCTGAGCCACCAGCAGAGCTCCTTTGACACGCCCACCGAGCGTACCGCCAGCAGCGAGACCCTGGACATGTTGCCTGTGTCGCGCCGCCTGGCCTACCAGATGCAGCAGCCCCAGCAGACGCGATACGGGATGCGGCAACAGCCGCCATCGGCCTTGGCGAGTGCTCTGCATGCCACTGCCAGGTTGGCGGCCAGCGTGGATGCCTATACGGCAGCTGCCACAGCCACAGCCACACCGACGGGCGGCTGCAGCAGCAGCAACGGCGGCGGCGGCGAGTTCGGCCACAATCCGAATCTGAATCCGAACCTCAGTCACCTCCAACAACAGCAGCAGCTACAGCAGCAGCACGCTCACAACCTGGCGAATCTCAGAGCGAGCAGTAGGTACCTCTACCACAGCCAGTTCAATTCGAGTTCGCCGCAGTCGAGACGCTTCAACGCTCCGGCGGCGCGAGAGGGCTCGCCGGCATTCGCAACAGCAGCAGCAGCAGCATTAGCAGCCGCCTCGGCCTCCGCAGTAGCCCCACTAGCCCCACTAGCACCACTCGCACCACTAGCCTCCATAGCATCGCCGTCCCCCATCGCATTCGCTGTCCCACCGCCACCGCCGCCATTTCAGTTGCGCACCTACCAACAGAACCAATCCTCCCGCTTTCAGCCGCGCGGCCACCACCGCACCGCCAGCAGCAGCATGTCGCAGTCTGGCGAGGATCTCCACTCGCCCACCTATCTCTCCTGGCGCAAGCTGCAGTTGAGCCGGGCCAAGCTCAAGGCATCCAGTAAGACGTCCGCCTTGCTATCGGGATTTGCCATGGTGAGTAATTAGTGTAGACAAAAGGGTGAAAATATGATTGATAATCGGATAAATGCCTTAGAATTTTAAATTTAAGAAATATTTTAAAATATTTTAAAGGGTTCTCATGGTGTAATAATATTTTTTCAGTTTCCTTGAGATGGAATAAATGTTTAGGGGAATAATAATAGTTATAATGAGATAATGACCTTTGGGAACAGAATTTTTAATTTCTTACCTAAAAAATAAAACAAACTGATGAAGAATATTTTTTTTTATATTATAATATTTAATAGAATAATGGTAAATACTCAGGATTTATTATAGTTGAGCTAATGAACATTACTCAGTTCCTTGTAAAAAATGTATTATTTAATTATTTAACTATGTAAATAGTGTTTGGGACTATATTGTTGTCCTCAACTGTGCATAATTCAAACGAAACATTAACATTAAACCAACTTAATGTGCAGGGTCAGAAAATGTCTGGCAGAAGAACATAATTTTTTATCTCTATTCCTAGTGTTGGTTTTAAATCGACACACAACGAATAATGAATACACTGCCTGACAAAAGTATATAATAATTCTAGTAAATATATTATATTAATCACAGGGTTCCACTTGGCTTGACCAGCAGCTTGTGTGCAACGAAATCTAATCCGTAATTTGTTCCATTCGAGTGGGCAGCCTGAATGCCACCCTACTTCAAGTAATTCTCAATCTTTGACAGGCCCTATAATTTATAAAATATGTAAAGGAATCGGACTAATTGGGTGTCTGCACTTTCCTCTATACCTGCTCAACATAATTCTCCTTTGATGCCGCATTGTGGGCCAAAAATTGTGTTTTCTTTTCTGGTTTTGTTTGTATTTATTGGCACTATCTTTGTCTTGGGGGGAAACAAGTCTGTTAGCTGTTTTGTTTTTATTTCGCTTTTTACCCATTAATCAGGGGTAGATGGGGCTATTGTAATTATGAATGTGAATGGAAAGTAGAATTTACTGAGTTAGTCAAGGGAAGCCGATGAAGATTATTCCCTGGGATTCCCCGCCTTTTCAAAGTAATCCAATGACAGATTCCCACATATTTTTTAAAAACTGAATGAGAATTACTCTCTATATTTGGCTTTTAGAGTTGTTTCGTTTATGCCTTGGTAATAAATGCCTTGGTAATTAATAAAAAAAAAAAAGAAAACAAGTATTTTAATATTTAATATCCCTATTTTTTTGTACTTATTTTTTTATATATATAATTTTTTACGACCTTTCTATGGATGATTTTATGACCTACATTGATGTATCTTTTAATGAGACACTTTAATGAAGTGACGAGGTATTTATTGGTCCATTTCTGGGATCGACAACTTGTTATACATTCCACATGCACACCTAAAGCAAATGGGAAGTGAAGAGATGTAGGGACCTCGGAGGAGATCGGATAAATTAGCCCATAGAATATAGAGGAGCAGTCTTGCTGCTTAGTTGCCAAAAATCTTCTCTCTGTCTCTCTCGCTGAAAAGAGCTAATAATAATAATAGGAGCAATGTCGGGATATTATTTCGATTCTTCTCCCAAATTAATAAGTAACAAATAATGACGAATCTCTTATTTAAACCCCGGCGACAGGTGGCAATGGTGGAGGTGCAACTGGACAAAGATACAGAGGTGCCGCCGGGAATGCTGGTGGCCTTCGCCATCTGCACCACGCTCCTGGTGGCTGTGCACATGCTGGCCCTGATGATCAGCACCTGCATCCTGCCGAACATCGAGACGGTCTGCAATCTGCACAGCATCTCCTTGGTGCACGAATCGCCGCATGAGAGGCTCCACTGGTACATAGAGACGGCGTGGGCCTTCTCCACGCTGCTGGGATTAATTCTCTTCCTGCTGGAGATCGCCATCCTGTGTTGGGTGAAGTTCTACGACTTGAGTCCGCCTGCGGCTTGGTCTGCCTGCGTCGTCCTCATCCCGGTGATGATCATCTTCCTGGCCTTCGCCATTCACTTCTATCGTTCGCTGGTGACGCACAAGTACGAGGTGACGGTGTCGGGCATCCGGGAACTGGAGATGCTCAAGGAGCAGATGGAGCAGGACCATCTGGATCATCACAACAACATACGGAACAATGGCCTGCAGTTCGGAGCATCCGGGGACATTGTCTAGCGGCAGTTCGCGGGATCCAGCGGCGCTTTAAAAGACATATTTTGCGGCTCAGGGCTCTAGCCTCTCAGACTAAAAGAAAAAACCATATATTGTAAATTTGTAGTTTGATGCAAATTGTGATACGCATAAGGCAGTAGATTTTTACTATATCTATATATATATTTTAACGCGAACTGTATTCGATGGCGACAATGACGAAAGACCCTAATTAAAAGCAATACTTCGGCAGCATCATTATATTCGATGAATATTCCTCAGAAATTAGCTAATATCTATTAACGAACCTTTTATATATTTATTGTGTCTCCTTTTAAATTGTACGAGTCTGTGCCTCGTTTGGAATCCTTGGCAGTCTTCCCTTTAATGGTATAAGCATTCTGTTTCGGACACAACTCGAGTTTGTCTCTTAGCCCCTTAATTTAATGTTAGGACAATTATGTAAGCGAAAGAAACTGCGCTGTAATTTATATGTATGAGTAAACTATATTTTCTATAAATTTCTTGATGGCGTTTTATATATTTAATGGGGGTTCCATTAATTGTAATACAAATTTAAACTAGTAGGACTCTTACTTTGATTGTTCTAAGCTTTATTTACCTATCCAGCTGTCCTTGTAATTTATACCCCTGATTAAACGATTTCCTCCACATAAACCTAACCGGCACAAACTTTTTTCTATTGAGGCAATGTCTTTGGCCTCCTTAGGGTTGCGTGTCGTCCCTTCACAAAGCTGGAGGAAGTCAAATAGTGGTAAGACATGCTGCTTGTAGCTGTGGCTTGGGGTTGATTAGAAAAAGTGACACCACACGCACGCCGCCCGTCCCACAAGAGACACCACATGGCACCGCCTTAGATGATGCCAAAGGGGTTCCTGACTCCTGAGCCTAGGTTCCTGACTCCTCCGACTTCAGTCACCGACGACATGTCGTGCCCGGCAAGTGGATACAGTTCCGGTGTTCGTTGCCAGCGCTATCCCGGGGGCAATGGTCGTGGCAGGTATCAGGGCAAGTGGCTGGACAACCAACACCACGGCTATGGGGTGAAGAAATCGGGACGCGGCCTGGTCTACGAAGGGCAGTGGGAGCGTGGTCATCGGCATGGCTATGGCACTCTGCGACAGGAGGAGGCCAACGGCAGCAAACATCGCGTTTACGTGGGTCAGTGGCAGCAGAATAAGCGCAGTGGCGAGGGCAAGCAGTTCTATCCGGATGGTTCGGTGTACTACGGCCAGTGGCTGGCGGATAAACGCAGCGGGCAGGGCATCTTGTGGCAGGCGGATGGTGGCCTCTATGTGGGAGAGTGGCTGCTGGATCGAATGCATGGAAGAGGAGTGCTTTTCACGGGTGAGTCGGAGAGTCTGTGAAGTATAATTATCAAGAAAAAAGAAACTGTTTCGAAATGAATTCCACTAGAACGAAGACTAAGAGTATGTATCAATTTGTGTAGGTTACAAACTTAGGGATGGTTTATCTTTGGTGCAAGACTTTAGAATTTTAAGCACACTGGACAGTCTCTCAAACTCAGTTCAAATCTAGTTGCTTAATAAGGTGGCCGAAATAAGTATGTAGGACACTACATTTTATTGTTTAAAAAGAAAACGGCTAAACATATTTCAAAAAATCAAATTTCTTTTTATTCTTTATTAAATTACACTGTGTGTCATTTTTTAAGTCATGGAAAAATAACCAATGTACACTATGTTCCCGTGATAGTACACAAAAAAAGAAGATATACGTGTCTTTGCGTTTTTCACCTACACGTGCAACTTTTTTTTTATCGTATCGACAAATTTTTCGCCAAAATTAGATTTTTTCGAAAAAAGTATCATTTTATTAAGCTTATATTTGGAAAACCGTTGGGAATTTTGAATTTCTTTCTGAAGCAAAGTTGTAGCTCTTGTCACGGCTAACAAAATATATAAAATAAAAATGGACAAAAAGTTCATCTTCAAGGTCAAAATCGCAAAAATGCTTAAAAATTAAAAAAAAAATGTTTAAATCCACCAAGTTAGCAGGGCAACTTTGGAAAATCAAAATTTTCTTTTATGCCATAATTTGCCGTTAATTATGCATGAAATAATAAAATTGCCGCACAATTTTTAACATTTTTTTTTATTTTTTAGAAACACAAAGTTTTTTTCAGGAATAACACAGTGTTACAACATTGACAGAAGTGAATGAACTTTTGAAGTGACCTAATAGATATTGTGTATCTGGTCGAGTATAGCACAAAACCATGTTTGAAATTTTTCCAACAGCCTCAAAATCTTGATTTATTGTTAAAAACCCGTTTTTCGGCTCTTTTTCACTTTGAAAAGTTCCTACTCGAAAAGTTGTTGACCAATTTGAAAAACTCTTGCCGTTTTTTATAGCTTAATGGAGTAGCTTACAGGAAAAAAATAACTTATTGTTTGTTTCTAATGAGAAAAACAAAATTTTAGCTTGACAAAATTAAATTTTCAGTTTTTTTTCGTGTTTATTCGACTTTGACGCCATTTTTATAAACAAATCACCAATATCTCTCAATGATGCACACCTATTGTTGTTGTCTAGTCAATTACAAATAAAACAAGACAAATTTCATGAAAAACTAACGAAAATTTATAAAGTTATGACGATTTTCCCCCTTTAAAAACAATTATCGTTCAGAGCGCTCTAGAGTAACAATGTATTAA
>VNJV01009244.1:0-10813 GCA_008042635.1 Drosophila nikananu | reverse complement strand
CTTATTTTTTAGCTTTTCAGTTTCGCAATTCGCTTTTCAATTTGTTGGCCACAAATTAAGTGGGCTAAGAATGGGAAGCGTGGCCAGGACCACACACACACGCTGTTGCAGGTGGCTCAGAGCAGCAGGAATTTTAATTTCAACTTTTGGCGTTCAAAGAAAAACTTTCAAATCTCAGTGGACTTTCTAAAGCCAATTGCAATCGGATATAATAATTATATGAATATTAAGATGCTTGGGAAATAGGAAAAGATAAGTTTTTTTATTTTTATATATTTTATTTTAAATATTTTTAAGGTTTTTGTCTCCTGACAGGGTAATTAAATTTTTGTCAGAAGCGAGAAACTCAGTGAAAGAGTCACTTCTGTTCCTATAAATCATATATATTCTTGATCAGCATTAACAGCAGAACCTAAATAGCTATGTCCGCAAGAAAAATAAATTTTCAATTTTTTTTTTAATTTTGTAAGGGGTTACATCGTAAAAAATGTTAAAATTTCACAAAAATTCTAATTGCATAATTTTTAAAATTCAGTAGGCTGATTTGTTAAGCAAATAAACACTAACACAAAAATGCACTCCGATTTGGAATTAATTAATTTTTGACTTAGTTATGGTAATTTAAAACTTGAAATTTACTAAAAAATTATTTCTAAAAAAATCAATAAATTTCGATTTCGAGAATGCAAGTATTTCCAGGGGTTCTTAAAAGCATAAGGGGAACAATTTGAATTTAGATGAAAATTTTGGTTTTAGTTAATTTGTTTTTAAAATAATTAATAACAAAATAATGAGAAACTTTTTTTTAAATTGTATTGTTAAAATTGTAAAAAAAAAAATCCAAATACAAATTTTAGCTTTGCTGGCTTACCTTCGATCGATTTCAAATTTGGCTCCCAGATCTAATTTCAAACTGCAAGACAGCTTCCTTTCTTATTATAGCTATTTTAACTAATAAAAATCAATAAAAAATGGTAATTATTGCCAAACAAAGTAAATCTTGTAATATTCTAAGAGAACCACACATTTTTCAATGATTAAATGATAAGAATTTATCCCAATGAGCAGATTTTACAATATTTGCAAAATATAATTTATTCTCCTCCCAAAATAGAAACAATTACTTACTGTCAAGAGTGTTTAGGGGTATTTAAACTACCTTTAGATCAAGGAGAGTCCAGACAAGACCGATTGTGTCAGCGGTGAAATGGAAACTGATCAACTGTCCGCACATCCCGTTCCCGTTCCCGTTCCCATTTCCCTTGCCATTTCCATTTGCATTTCCCCTCGCAGCCGGCTCGTCAAAGTCAAAAGTCAAAGGCCATAAATCAGCGGCAGACAGTGGGCTACAAAGGATAGAGTCAAAACACAAAACAAACAGTCGCCCACGCGGAGAAAGGATGTGTGCAGAGCGAAGTTTTATGACGGTCACTGTCAGTCGCCGATTGACGTTTTGAAGGACATGGACTACCTACGGCAAGGATTACAAAGGATTGCCGAACAATCGAATGGACAATATTTGCATATCAATTCGCCACGCATCCCGGAAAGTGTCAAGGACATTCCGCACAGGCAAACACAAAGGGAGAAATGGGTGAGAGTAAAGGTTAAGTAAGGGTAGAGGCGAAAGGCGAAAGAAGAGCGAACCCATAAATCGTCCTGCTGCAGTCGAAGGACATGTGTTGACGGGTGTTTTCAAGATGCAGTATTTGCAATTCTTGTATGCCTACACTGCGCGATAAATTGCCCGCAATTTGGCCATTATTTTTGAGCCATTCACATGCAAATGGGGCTGGGGATGCTCGCCTGCGTGCCTCACGAAATTGTTGCACATTTGCATAATTATGGTAATTATCAATATATATTCATTAGTGTGAGACTGGAGCTTAAATTTAATTCGCTTTTAATTGGCCGCATAACAATTACGGTCGGCAGCCAGTTTAGGGGCCAACATTGTACGTTTAAATAAAAAAGTTAACATACCGTGCACATATGTGTGGCAGCACTTTATCATATTTTATATATTGTATTTCTTTGCAATCTTAAACTATGAAATATCAATTACATCTTTAAAGTAATTCCTTTTGACAATTTGTTGCCTAATATTATTAATACTTTAATTAAATTAATACTTGAATACGATGGATCCTTCAAGTAAACACTTATTTCTTTAAAATTATAAATGCATATTAAAGGCCTTGTATTCATAGAAGATCTTCCCTGCAGAAGCAGTTTTAAGAGTTTTACCATAATGAAAAATCGATTTCCAAATGATCTGTCCCTATCTGACCAACTCAGTAGCCTTTGTTTTAGGCCACCGAATGACTTTTGAATTTATTTATTTTCCCCTCGACCTCGGGACATTATATTTAACCTTTATTCAAATCACTCGGATTTGTTGTGTAATTAAAATAATACAGAAGAGAAGAGGTCGGAAGGGAGACAGAGACCCAAATCAGCCATTGACCTCACGCAGCTGGGAAAGCGGTTGGAAAACTGGTTCTCCGTCCCATTTGAGCCCGGCCAGTCCGGCATGCAGGCGATAAATTTTCTACCTGTCAATGGATGAGCGGCTACCTTAATGGCATCCGAGAGATAAACCGGCCGAGGCCTTTGATTGTGCTCCCATCTTTCCAAGATGGCCGGTGGCTGGTCAGAAGGGAAAGCTGGAAAGGCCAAGAAAATGATGCACTTGCCCCGGCCGCCACTTAAAGGGCAGTTTTCCATAATCGCTCGAATTATTTAGCGGTCGAAAAACTAAAATTACTCGCTCGAATTAGGGCCAAAAACACGCACCAAGTGGGGAGTGGTGGTGCCGGTGTACGGCGGGTAATGGCTGTGTCAACAGGCCCCAAGCTGCGGCCAATAAAGTCATTAAAATTTCACCCTTATTATGGCTTTTAAAGTGATTGCAAAATGAGGAGGAGAGAGCTGGTCCGCCGATGAAACGTCTTCATTAAACATGCATCAAATTTGCGATTAAGTAAAAAGTGCACGCACATTTCCCTTGCGGAGTAGCCAACCGGTCGGCCTTCGTCTCCGACTCTTCCCTTCATATTTTTTTCTGGCAGCCACGGAAGGTGCAAGGAAGCAATTTCCGGTAATTGCCACCATTCTTGTTAATCACACTCCGCGCCGCACTCCTATATATGTGAGCATATAGGGAGGCAGGCCGACTGTATAGTAGCACATCCAGTAGCCGGGGCATCCAAGTGCAACAGGCTAAATCGTTTTCTCCCGGCTGCCTTCTAAATTCGCTATGAAATATTTATGAGCTTCTCAAAGTGCACACACACACCTGAGCTCAGGTGGGTATCTGTTCTGTTTTTGTCTCAGCCCCGGGCGAAGCTTTAGGGGCCATAATGGGGCTCTGGCCTGGGAAGATTGCAATACTTCCGTTACGCCGCTCGAATCGATCACTTTAGCAGCTCCAAATAATATGGAATTATAGAGAATCGGCCATCAAGCAGCGCTCACGTCAGCCCATTAAACTTTTTCGGTGAAAAATAATGAAGAAATTACGAAATTGTACACATTTAAATCAAACATTTTTTGCAGGCAAATAATACTTAATAACGTGTATTATTTCTAAGAACTAAGCTAACTTAAACATTTAATTTTAATTAATATTGCTCAGAATGCTTATGAGTTTACGCGAACAAACACAACTTTCAATTAAATCTCTGAAAATGCTTTAACTTTCATAGGCAATAATTACTCTAAAAATGTATTTAATTCCCTGATACTTCTCTAAACTGCCTTGCATTCCTTTAAAATTCACACTCTCCAACATCCATCCAGTTGATGCTTCAGCTTTTACCACAATTTGTCCATATTCGGTCACATAATCAAGCAACTTCCTTTGGTGGCGCTCAAAAGCGTCGGCATTAATAGCTCCAATCAAAAGATTCCTTTTTCTCTGGCGGAGCTTGGCCCGGGCTCATCGCGGCCTTTTGCATTCGCAATTTCTCTTCGTTACTCGCCACAATTAACGACTGATCAGCAATTAAAGTTGCATTACCGGCGACGGGTTTCGAGTCGCGAGCGGCACCTGCGATCGCCGGGATGCGTGGATAATGAATTCGCAGCTTCGTTGGATCCATAAGATTGGTGGCCATATCTGTATATGAATACTGCATGTGCGGTGGGTCGTGATTGCCTCTGATTGCTGCCGACTGCAACATCAAAAACAAGTTAAGGCCACCGCCAAGTTTTCGTATTCGGATTTGGATACACGGATTCGGCGGAGTTTTCGCAGTTTCTAATGATGATGATAGCCCCGCTTTTGGCCTCGTCGGATGTCATCAAACCCGCGGAGCAGCGAATGACTGAGAGGAGGTCAAATGCGTCTTAATTGTGATTAGTAGTTGGGCTCATCTTAAGGATCTCCATTTACTATGAAGCTTGTACCAAGACTAAGGCTATAAAACGTTTAAGTTGTGAAAAATTCATATGCGTTCTCTTATTCTAAAAAGCTTTAAAGTTTTCACCCCTGCAGAGGCATTCGGAATCCTTAAGGCTTGACTACAGTTTTCCATCTCAGCAACCACATGTTGCTGTTCTTCCACTTAGGATATTAAAAAGCGAGCTCATTCCCCTGAAAAATCTCGTATGCAACTCCTTCGCAGGCAGCCCCAAGATTTATGGAATTTAATTTCCTGAGCTGTCTTTGCTGCCCGGCCAGCCGTGGAAAGTGGAGTTCGGCGGTGACTGGTGGTGGGCGGGTGACCCGATGTAAACAAGGATGCAACGGATGCATGGCCATGTGGCGAGTGACACGTAATATTCGCAACAAGCCACAGGCTGCTGCCGCTGCTGTCAGCACATCTGCAAATGGGAAACTGAGGAAAACTGAGGAAAATGGAAAAATGAGGAATGGCCCCGGCGCGCTGGACGACCCAATAACATTAGCCCAACGGCAGTGGCAGCATGGCCAACTGTTACCTCGGCAGGAGGATCGAAAGGGACCCTTGGTTTTAGCCGAGTGACACTGAAAGTGAAAGTGCGCCTCCAGGTCGCGATGGCAGGCAAATTTCATGCACCATTGCGTGACAGGCAGCGACTCAGCGTGGCAGGGTGGCAGCAAAGGCCGCAGGGAGAGACTCTGAGGGTAAACGTGTGCCTGGAAGCGGCAGGACATCGCTTCTACACAGGGGAAAATTGTGAATTAACTACTAAAATAGGTAATACAAAACCTTTAACGGTTACAAGCTAAATGAGTAAGTTTAACACAACCTTAGCTCTTTTGAATAACTATTCTATGTATTTATAAATAAAAATTAAAAAAGCTGGATAAACACGAAATGAATTTGGCAAAGCTAAAAACATGAATTAATAGTATTTGCTTTTTATTAGTAATATTAATACTTAAAATACAAGCATAACTTATAATGAGGACACTAACCTCACAGGACCCATTCTCTTCATTTACATTGCTTAGAAATGCCTTGTCTCCTTTTGCATGACAATAAACTTGGTAAATTTCTCTCTCTGTGCACTGCTACTGTAGTTGTCCTTGCTGTTGTCCCCTCCTCGTTAATGCCACACACAGAAGCTCAGACAAAAGGAAGAGTTGTGGCAGGCGGCAAGGAACGCGGCAGGACAGGGCGAAGGAGGCGAATAATATATGAGTGCACTCACTCAAACTGACTAAATTCCCTGCTCCCACCCCAGCGACTCTCCCCACCTTCGGCCACTGCCACCAGCCCCACCAGAAATGGAAAGGAACCGAACCGAACGGAACAGAACAGAACCGAACCGAACCGAAAAATGTTTGCTCTTGATCGATTGTCGTTGAACCGTAGCGGAGGCAACGCACGCGTAACAAATGCAATCCTCCTTAAAAGCAGAAATGTGTCACACGTTGGCATACACTCCGCCCAAGGAAGCCCCAGCTCCAGTTCCTAGCCCCGGCTCCAACAAAGTCCTCCAATAATGGCTGAATCCTTTCAGTGCAACTCCTTGAGGCCGCCACCCCTTTGTTGATTTTTTCCCCTCATTGTCGCCGTTGTTCGTGTTGATGTGTCCTGGCAGATCCTTTTGTTGCCCTTTTATTATAAACTTTTTGTCCCGAGCTTTTGTTCCAGCAGCTTTCTCTTCGGCTTCTTCTGGCTGTGCAGAAAACAAAGATAAATTGGTTAATTTCCCCCGCCCCGCCCAGGCAGACATCAATCGATGTTCGCGTCTCCATCTCTCGGAGCCAGGTCTCCCTCGCTCTGGTAATAGACTTGAGTGAGCTTACGCATTTTTCTATTTTCCGGATGGTTTTTTACAGCTTTCTAGGACATAGCGAAGATCCTATATATTTGGTTGTATTTTGAAAGGAATGTAAAGTTAATTAGTTCTTTGGCAGTTCGGTTCGCTAAGAGTTTTAAGGGGAAAATGTCAATAACCGTTTTTTACATTAAATTCTGAGACTTGTAGTACGTGCTTTGGAATCCTTTACTGTTTAACTAAGCCCCTTTCCTTCATAATTTTCATTTCCAAGATATTTCTTAAGATACAATAAGAACTTACTACACTTTAAATTCGTACCCAAGGATAAACTAAACTCACTTTTAAAAGCAAGGTTAGCTAAGTATCTTAAGCTCTGCATCCAATCTAAGACACAAATTTCAACTTGACAACCTTTTTCAATTATATTTCAATTTAAAACACACTCGCTCACAGACTCCCTCGCCCTCAGTGATGCATTGACTGGCAAATGGGAAAAGTCGAGTCCGTGATAATTAAAAGTCAATGTCGTAACACACTCCAGAGCCGGCTGGCTGATACCCATCTCATCAATGAGGTGCAAGTAGCGAGATGTATTACAATCCATAATCGTTCCAGCTACGACGGCAATCCGTCACTCAGATTTCCGAGGAGCCGAACCGGAAGGAAGCACGGGAACTGCTCGTCGGAGTCAGAGGCCAGCGGTGTAATATGGATATCTTTCGGAATAGAAATTCCAGGCACCTCGCCTTCTGCCTGCCCTTGCCCCTAAATGAAGATTTCCCGAAATCAGCTACCGTTGGTGCCTGGTTCTCCTGGATTCTGGATCTGCCCCCGACATATCCCTCTTGCTAGAACAAAAAGTGGGCAGGCAAAGGAACACGGAAAGCGAAACGAAAACTGAAATACGGCTGCATCATTAAATTTAATATGATACTCATTTAATGAAATTGTTGCCGATTTGTTTTGAAAATACACGCGCTGGCTCCGCACTCCGCTGCGCAGTCCCATCGAGCTTGACGCCTCCTCCAAGGAAGCGCAGCGCGGGCGGTGAGTCCTCGGGCCCTCGATCCGAGTTGGGTTTCAGTCTGGGCTCTCAGTCCGGGCTTTATTTTCAGCTTCAGTTCCCCAGCTCGTGCCAAGTGCGGGCGGACGGCCTGGGGGCGTGGCCGAGGGAGTGCAATATTGCGAACATGGCCGGATAATGACGACAACGCCGTCGTCATCGTCATTGCCATCAAAGCCAAAGTTGGCTCCAAAGGAAATATGCAGTGGCCGCAGGCTGTGCGAGTGGGAAAAAGGCAGGAAGACGAGGGATACACTGCAATCCAGTGGATGTGGGATCACAGGACATTACCTTGTCGGTGTCAAGTTAGAGAAGCAAACAACTAGTTAGGGGAATTTTTTTTTTATTTTGATTATTCTTTATTTAGTCTTTAATTATAATTTAAGTCTCCTTTCTATCGCTAATAATGGCTAAAATAATACCATTTTTAAACCACTTTAGAGTATGATAGGAAATTACAATGAAGATGTTTTTAATTCCCCTCCCTGGCTGGCATCAGAACAGAACAGAAATCTTAAAGTTCAAGTAGCGAATTGCTTAATTTCAGTTTACGCAGCTTTCTTTGAAATAACTTCATTAAAAACGGGAAAGAAGGATAGCTTTGGAAAGTCGATTTCTGTATACTCTTGCAGTTTAAATAAACCATTCGATGGAATTGGAAATGTATCATAACTAAGCCAAAAATGCATTAATTTCAATTCGAAAAGCTTTTTTGTGTTTGTTTTAAAAAGGTTAACAAAGCAGCACATTGTATATACAATTTTTTAAATTCAAATTTTATGTGAATTTTTGACAAATTTAATGATATAACCCCTTTTTACATTTAACAAAAAATTTCAACATTTTTTTTCCCACCAAACTCGACGAGATAGACTCGGCTCTTGATGCTGATCAGAAATATATGTGATTTATAGGGTCGGAAATGACTCCTTCGCTGCATTTCAATCTTCTGACTACAATTATAATACCCTGCGAAGGTCTTACTTCTGGGTTTGGGATTTCAGGGGCCATTACCTTCATAGGATAAAATAAACAAACTAAATAATCTCTCTAACTAGCTTTTAAAGATTTTTAAAGTCTCCCTGTTAATGGGCCTCTTAAATGTACTAAAAATCATTGGACCCTGAAAAAAAACCTTGTTTAACTTCTGCCCCTTTTTTCTTAGTTATTAATAATAACTTATTATAACCAGTTCTAGTTCAGTTACCCATATTTTAAAAAATATGAACAAAAGTTCACTACCCCTTTCGCTCAGTGCCTTCCGGCATCGTAGTTAGTGGCAAAAATCATTCTAATGACAGCAAAACGTAAAAAGCTCGGAAAGTGTTAAGTGGTTCCTCATTAAAGTTTATGTACTGCTCTGCTCCGCTCTCCGCCGCCTGCTCCGTTCTGTTCGACTCGCTTCGCCTGGGTCCGCTCCTGTCCCGCTCCTCGGAGTGGGTTTTTGTGTTGCTGCGGGGGCGGCCGGAAGGATGGGCCCTAAACGATTGCCCGACCAGCGTCATTAGCACTTTTAACCGCATATTAAATTTAGTAAAGCCTTGATTAATGGGCTCGCACTTCATTTTTGTGCATTTGACCGGTTCCGAGTTGCCTTTAGAGTTCCTGTATCTATAGCCGTAGCCGTGCTACCGAAAACTTATCTTTCAATGAGTCGCAGAGACAAATGACACGTGATTTTATTTGATTTACTTACATCTGCAGCTCGATTTTCAGTCTGACTTCTGGTGAGTCGGGCATCTCGCTCCCCGCTTTTTGTCGCTGGCCTTTCTTATGGCCAGCAGTTACAGATACGGATACAGATACAGTTACAGATACAGTTGCCTGCCTCTTCATTCGGGCCATTATCCGAAATGATTCGATCATTAGCGACGTCGTTCCTGGCCGCAGTCGGGATTGTTGTGTTCTTTCGGCATTACGGGTAATTACTGGAATGTTGTGACAACATTTCCCTGCCTTGTCTTCAAATTACTTAATTTTAATGGGCCGCCATATCGCACGAAGAGATTGAGACGTGTAGGGAAATGTATACGTTCTATTGTAGGTGGTAGTCCCCTTTCATTATTTACTTTGATCGAGTCAACACTTGGCAGCGATTATTGAAATCAAATAGACAACGAGGTCATTTCTATTTGATGGCATTTCTATGAGGGCTGATCCGAGGAGAATTGAATTAAATTATAAACTATAAACAGAGGGAAGGTATAATATTTGGAGGCACTTTCTGCTCTGACGATGGCCTCCGAAATAATTTGTAATGTTATTTAAACGGGGCTCTATTTATTAATATAAATACCAATTGCATTTATTTCAAAACACTGACTTACAGCATAACTTTCTATAGCTTTATTTAAATTTAACTTCCATAAAACCCATAATGAAAATGAGCAAGTACTATATTTTCATAGCTTTTTTATTCTTTAAAAATCAATGCCAACTTTGACCAATTCGCACCAATTTAGTTTTTAATGAAAGGACTTTTAGTACAAGATTTCTTTATAATTAATTTGAAACACTTAGCTTAATACTAATTAAATTCTATATTCTATAGATAACCACTGAAATAATTACTGACATCTTAAACTTTTGAATTTCTAACTTTTCATAAACTTATTATTTACATATCTTTATTCCTATCCAATTCTTATTGTTTTCAATAAATTGACACTTTAAAAGCGAAAGTTGAATTTTATCGTTTACTTTTAAGTTAATAAAATTAAAAAACTTATTAAAGTTGGATTTCAAACTTATGAAAGGTTGAGCTTCTTGTAGAAATGAAAAGCAATCTTTGTTTTTTTTAATATGTTTATTATCTGCTTAGTAAGTTTAACGTTATACTATTTAAAGACAAGACAAAAACTAAACCCTATTTTTTAGTACTTATCAGTAATAAGTTATCACATTCCCGCACTTTTCAAAATCATATTCTCATCGAAACAAAACCACCGGCGGCAAGTGGCCGGCGGACTGTCTTTGGGATCGCCGGCAAATGGTCGCTCCTACGGCATGGCGCTTCTGGTGGGCAGCAACAACAACTCCGCACTCACACCAGCGAGCGGCGAGCTGTCGGAGCGGCGGCCATATTGAAAGTCAGTCAAGTATTTCGAAACCCGGGGGCGGAGCCAAGCTACGCGCATGCCCCCCGCCGGCGTGCGGGTGCGAGCGAGGCGACAAGTGTGTGTGCGTAGAGTGCGTCGCATGCGGAGCGGCCATGCCACCGTTAGGTCGGAGCGTATGGAGCGGCCTGGCGCTGCCTCGATGTCGCATGCGCATCGCACGGCAGAGAAGGAGGAACTGCCCAGGGCCGCTAGCGGGTCCGGGTCTCAGGTCCGGCCGCGAACGCTCGAACTCGAACTCGAATTCGAGCTCGAATGCGCCCTGGTGTGGGTGCGCTCTCCCAGGTGCCTTTCGTTGTGTTGGTGCGGCGGTGCACTGGTATGGGTGCGATCTCCGAATTTTCGCAATTCGAAATCGGTTTCGAAGTCGACTCAAAACCGGACTTGTCAGAACTGGTTTGCTCTGGGCCCGTCTACC